>JAQGBH010002197.1:0-25947 GCA_034698265.1 Sminthurinus aureus | reverse complement strand
AACCCTAAGGAAGAAATCTAGGTGGTTTTTGGGCTCCTAAAAAATAGTCGTGCTCAACTATTTCCTTAACTCGTACAGATACCCATACATAACTGTAATCTTGTGTAAATATTAATTTTTTACCTGTTCTTACTAGCATTCCTGGTAGCCTTTCTTCTGTACATCTTCCAGGTTATTTTTTTTTTACTTTTAATTATTTGATGTTCTTCAATCTCTCCAACAAATTACTGGTAAATAGTGTCAGTAGAGTAGTCAATACTTTACTTTTACTTACCAACAGAAGAAGAAAACACGTACTCGCTGAACAAAAGTGTGTTGAGAATTTTTTATTTTTACACAATGTGTTATCTGGATTCTGGATAAATACTTGTATTTCACTTGCTGCACTTTACCATACTTCACTTGGAACTTGGAACGTGTGTTTAGTGTTTAGTGATGAATACTACTGAATGCTCGTAGTTTAGTTTAATGTAAACAATGAATGAGCTCATCATACTTTTATTTACCGTCACATCATCATCCACATGAGCTTTCATGTGCATAAAAAACACTGGTAAATACGTACTTATTTAAAAGTATAAGTATATATATATAATATTATACGTTTAAGGTTTACAATATGGTTTCAATTCCCAATGCTCACATTTCCCCATCTCTTGTAACTTGTAACATTCATACCAAAATACATAATAATATAATTTTATTGTACATTGTATAGTTCAGTTCATGGTTAACTCGGAACTTGGAACACATGTTTGTATGTACATGTACATTTCCCTTGAATGCTCAATCAAAATACTGTATTTATCTACATAACTAGTTTTTACTGATGTGCTTTATTGTAAGTAGTTAGTATGATATTACTGAGAATGTACATAATATTTTATGCTCCGTAGAAATATGCACTTGTTGTTGTATTTAGTAAATGGGATGGAAAAATGATTGATGTGGATTGGTTATAATCAAGTGTGTAACATAGACAGAAACTAATATGGTGTGATATGTGACGATTTAGTTAGGAGATGAAGTGGAGAAAAAAGCTGTGTATTAAAATCGTTATATTTATGATATGGATTTTAAACATCTCAACAAGTTTGTTTGAATTGTATATCATTGCATGTCATATGTCATATGTGTTACTTCTCCGCAGTTCTATAACATGAAATTACCTCTAATTCCAAAACCTTTTCTGTACTTTTTTAAAGGATTTGAAAATTCTTTCACAAGAAATTGATATTAGCCTTTCATTTATGGCATAATATACAACTCTCCCGATGGAATAAGTCTACAATACGAAATTTGATCTTTCACTGTAAATCTAGAAGCACACTACTGTTTAATCAGTAATATATCTATACTATTTTATTCGTCTATTAGTAATACCAACTGTGTGCACTTCTTTCATGCATAAATATTATTTATGAAATGTAACATTTTTCAAGTCGAGAAAATCCTTTTCATTTTTATCCCTTCCATAATATTAGGTAATGAGAGTAGTGAGTTGTAATAATTAATAGTAATTATAATTTTAATTAACAATAATCTTATGATATATTCATGCACAGCGAGCATACCTAAATATAAAATATTTTATATTTTCTGACACGTGTTATAAATTATTTGTAAGAACAGTAGTGGTTCAAAAAAACTATATTCTATATTCTATTTAAGTATCATGCAAGTTTCGTTGAAAGTACATGAAATGAATGTAAAGATCTATCGTCGACAATTCTTCGTCTATGGTTAATCATCAGAAAAAAAAATCTAGATTCTCCGTGAAGATAATTTTTTGCAAGCGTACCCCAGTACCCCATCTATTCGTATCAAGGTAGATGCGCTAATGTCTATTTATATAATAGATTCATTCATTCTTGCACTTTTAATTACTCATGTCCATGTGTGTCGTCTAATATGTGCATTGACATAGTATTTTATACAGTTTTTTATAGTAAAACTAAATTATTTCATAATGTCCTTTACTTCTTTGTAAAACATTTTCTAGCATAGAAAGAGAAATAAATTCATTCATTTGGTCAGTCATGTAATCTTACTTTGGAAGGTCAAGTGTCATTTTAGTCAATAAGTCATGTACCTTGGATAGTATCATGTACAGAGTACAGAGAGATAAGACGAATAGTGTGTCATGATGTGTAGTACAGATTTTTCGTTTTTCTCTCGCCATGATACAAATATATGTTTTTTTTACTTATGTATATAATGTATCGTATAATATATGTACAAGTATGTATACGATATAAAATATAATACACAGTATAATTGAAGTTTATTATCAACTTATAAAGCATACTACAGTGGGCCGTCAATTTGAAGAGTGAAAAATGAAGAAAGTGGGGGAGTTAAACCTCCTTTCGATGGTTCAGATATCTTAATATTTGACTAAATTCTTGTTGTTGCCTTATTTCATTCAAAATTTGTACCCTGTTTTATATTATATATATATATATGTTTTCAAATCATTACTGTTTGCCAATCCTACAATAACTGTCATTGTATAGAGGCACATAAATAAAACACTGAAATAATATGATCTGGTAGAATAATGTAAAATGTAAATGGGAAACATTTTTCTGTTGCACAAATATGAACAAATAGAATGTAAACTCCAGAAACTATAATATTTAATATTTTTATTTTATAGTACAGAATTTGACAGTACTGTACAATAAAATATTCACATGCACCATATGGATCCTTTAGAATTTTAAAATGTCATAATATTTCATACTATGTTATAGATCATACGAGACATGAATATTTCACAGTATTTCATACTGAATCCCACTTTGAAAACAATGTATAGAATGCCAAATGCTACATAAATGTGCTATTTTCAATTTCCAAGTATATGATGTGTAAAACGTAAAATGAAAAAAACATTTAGAAGAAGCATTTCGCATTTCGCATCAAAAATAAAATACTGTTCAACGATTTAGGAATCCACCCTATTTATTTTTGCATCCTCTCTACTACTAACGATATAATACTTAACAAATAATTAATTGAGATGGATTTTTGTTTGCTTGCTGGTTGTTAGAATATATATTATATATATAAATATACAGTAAAGAAGACTAGTAGACATTCAGTTTGTCCTTAACTTTACTTCGGGCCTTCCCGTTTTCTTTTCGCTTCTTCAATGAGCCTCACATTTTCTTGCTGTTGTTTAGAAAGTTCCGAATTACTAGGATAAGAATATACTGAAACAAAGAACGCCCCACCTGCTATTGCAAAAAGTGTCACACCCAATAGTACTCTTCCGTTAACCTAAGTAAAAAAACCAAAAAAAAATACAACATAATATATCAGGAACGGCATGTATATGTATATACGTTTTGCTTTTTGTGATTGAAAAGTTACTAAATATTATACATTCAAGTTCATAATTAGACATGTAAATTTCAATGTTTTCAAATAATTTCATTTATGACGGTAAAATTATGGTCATCAAAGTAAAATAGGTACAAGACTTTTGGGTTTTTAAGATTTTTTGCATGTAGGTAAGGTTTTGTATGGTTGATTTATCGTATACATTGTAAATTACATACTAGATTTTAAATCCTAACTTTTGTTTATTACAACAACAAAACAACTTCCAGGATCTTTTTCCAGCAAAGCCGTAGATTCTGTCGATATCTGTTCCCTAACATATATACTTTTTCCTTGCCCAATCGGTGAATGTATGTGAGTAAACTTTTGCATGTAAAAATCTCATATAATATAGACAAGGAAAAAAGGAATAGAAACAGAGCTCTGTTCCTCCACAACTTTGTCTTTTTCTCATTTCAGTATGCTAAAACATTTTATTCTTCTTTAAAATTGAGTCGATGTAATCTACCATCGATTTATAAACTATTCCAGCAAAACTTACCAAGTCTATTGCTCTTCTCATCGCCCAAAAGCGTTCTTTTGGATCTTTGATTGAGGCTACTTGTTCCTGAAGACCTTTTTTCGTCATCTTGAGGATTGTTGCTAACTGTAATTTCGTTTGTCTTAAAGTATATTGAATAAGCCTTGATACTTGTTACTATCACAAGAAAAATATTTCCAATTTATTTATCCTGTTTTGTTTCAGCATTGATCACTTGTGCTCCACACTAATGAAGATATCCTGTAGTCTGTAGTTATTTCTTCCCCATTTCCAACTTCTCAAATCTAGATAAAATAATACACATAAACAGAGATAGACAGAGATATTAATTAGTAAGATTTGCCTAACACAGGGTATATATGTTGCATATTTTACAGTGTATACTGTATACTATTTCATGGAAATTTAACATAAGTCTTGTTACAAGTTACAAGACAGTTATTGCTTATTTGATGTATTACCAGTGATTTGTAGGACATTCTCTATAAGCCCCACTCTCCAGGGATTCAAGTATGGAAATATAAAATGGCAACTGCAAAAAAGGACATACAATTAAGTTAGAAATCATGAAACACAACGAGTTGTGACATTTAAATTTTACAAGAAACAGGACAAGATAACCAATGAAATAATAAAATAATGAAAAGTGCACACAGACGAAATGATTAATTGATCGCAGACCAACATGGACTGAAATCACAAAATGTGCCCGAATCCTTTAACTACACAATAAGAATTACCTTTTCAAATTTATCCAATTAAAATTAGTTACTTAAATGCAATTAATTCAGTTTTATAAAAAAGTTTACGGTTTACGGGTTACGGGTGATTTTGGAGATCCAATTGCAAGGACAGATGAGGTAAGAAAAGTGTGTATCCATAAGCAAAAAGTTTTAGCAACATGAATTTGTTATTTTAAAAAAATTTCGCGAACAAGAAACATAATGTTCATAAAATTGTACACACATAAATACTTCTTGTGTGGGTTTTTTCCGGAGAATTTCTCCGGATCAAAATATGACAGCAAAAACTATAGAGAATAATATTATAATGATCGTGGTTAGCCAAAAACATTGGTTTTTGTCTCATGTCATGGAGGAAGCACAGTCCAGATTCCAGACAAATTTTATGGAGAAAATGAAGATGTAGTTCTGAATAAAATTTATTTTTACGAAATATTTTATATCATCAAGCATGAAATTAATATGAAATGTCGAACAAAAATGTAGCATGATTCATTGCTATACTTATGTATAATGTATACATACATGAATTCAAGCAGATTACTGATTGTGTACTGTGTGTACTAAATACCTATACAAACATTTGATGCAGTTCTCTGAATATGTCATTAAGTATTAAGTATACTATAATGTTTAAGAAAATGATACAATTAAAGGGCAAAGACTGAGGAGGTCTACAAATGAAACATTTTATTGTTTTTGTTTTAATTTGTTGATTGTGTGTATATAGTATATTATAGATGTATACTGAAACGTCATGTGTGTAAAAAAAGGGTCTACAGTCTACAGGGAGTTTCTGTAAACTTTTTAGTTTCCTTTTGCATTTCGAACACATATATATGTTAAAATCGTTTGGCATATTATGCTGGAGAAACCCGGTGTATACCCTGTAAATTAAGTTATGAATATTGCATACGCCATATAATTAATTGATTTACCTAACTGTGCAGTCTTGTATTCTATTAGGCCATAAAATCATTCAATAGTATAATACGTAAATTAATATAGTATAGTAACACAAAATATAATTTACAATAATCGACAAAACTACACAGAGTCACTGATGCCTGCATACATCCATACATCCACGTCCATATCGTGTATTATTATGCATATGTGTATACATATGTTTATACTTTGAGTATTTGTACAAATCTTGCATTATTTTTTAAACAAAACACCACAGAAAAAGACTATACATATTATATATTATAAAAGTATATTACCAACTATATGTATGTATATGTGTGTATGGTAAGGAAATACGACAAAAAATGGATACGACTACATGTATACAATGTACATTGTGCATACTAACTTCTGGCTGAAAATAATATAACAATTGATTTTTATTTTAATAATATTTTGATAAGAACACTTTTCATTCGTCTTTCATTTTACATACAATATACAATAAAAACTTTAGAACATAATATATAATATATGAATATATCAAATACACTGTGGGTATGCATATATTTGATATTTGATATTTGATACATATTTTATTATGATATCCAATTCACGCTGCATGTTTATTGTTTACATATGTTTTTAAGAATGGATCATTTTTATTGTAATTGTAATGTATTTATTGAAAACATTATTATATTTTACATTCAGTCCATATAATACATAATAAAAAATACATGTGTATACGTGTGTGTAAAAAGTAAAAAAGTCTCAAATATCATATATATATGTATGTATAATGTATACCTACCCTGGAGAAGCCACCTACCACCTACAGAGTTTATATTTTGTGTAATATGCGTATGTCGTATAATATAAAGTTATATGTATTAAACAGATAATATGATAAATTATAAATATATTTAAACTTGTGCAAAATTTCAACGCTCAAACAAGACCTATAATAATAAGCTTATTAAAATCTAAACTGTCTCGTTCTTCCTTCCTACCTTTCTTCCTTCTACATTATTCTACACTCTACACAATACAATTATAATGTATATATACTGTCATCAGAAGGTTCCATTGCGTATATTTCTAAAATCTAAACATAACACATAATAATATGTGCTTGCTTGCTACAAATTACAAATGTAACGACAGTAATTTTGTTTCGTACACACATGAATTAATTAAAATTTATGTATGAGATATCCTATTTTAACCTAGATACAAACTTGTGGAAATGTATGTATTTCTGTATATATGAATGGAGTAACTTGATATTAATTCCGTACACTCCATACTCCATATTCCATGCACCTCTGTATTCTATCTTTTATGTATGGTTCTCAGATAACACGATGAATGACAATAACAATAAATATGATACTATTATGTATTATGTACATTCACACAAATTCTCCTGTCTATTCTATAATATTTACAATATAAGTACACAGACCTCATATCTCATGTAATTCATTCAAAACTGCTCACATTATTTGTCAGCCTCTCTCTCTCTCTCTCTCTCTCTGACAACTGACAATGACTGGAATATCGGGATGTAAAGCAAAATATGAGACATGATAGAGAATGCTTGTTCGATGACGTTTTTTATATTATTTATACGGGCTATATATTTATATGTATCTAGTATATAGTATCTAAATGCCACATACTTTGCGCAAACAAATCGGCCACCAAATTGTTTTACTGAGCAAAAACCAAAATCACATTTTCTTCTAGAAACGTGTGTACATGTTGCACATAGGAATGTACTTCCGTATTCAGTACTTATAACTAATCGAAAACCTGATACTCATCTAGATTAAAAGTATAGGTAAATGTGAAAGAAATTTGGAAAAAAATAGATATATCAGTCACCAAAATCTTCATAATAAATAATAATGATTGTACCAATAATTTGCAATTGACAATAATACAGATCTTCAAAACCTTCATTTTCAAGTTTCAAGTCAAGAATGAGAGATCTCAAAGTCGTAGAAATTCTATCTCACTATGATAATTAGTCATACAAAATAATATATTACATGCAAATATGCATGTGTAAAATGTAAAATGCAAAATGCAAAAAACAAGAAAACCAGTGACTTCTATTATCATTATCATTAACATTACCCTTGCCATCATTATCATCTTTCTCTCGTTGCTACGTGTGTATTTTGTATGCATACGATTCGTATGTTAAATGCACTATGTACAGTTAGTTAACACTAACCATAACTATTGGAATATTAACTACTCAAATTGGAAGTGAAAGCTAGTGTGTCGATGAACTCTAGCCGAATGCAGTACACGCACATACATATAAATATACATATCCTATGTGTGTGTGTGTGTGTGTGTGTGTTATTTGCAAAAGGCAAGTCCTGATGCAAACATGACAATTTTCAGTGTGCCAAAACACAGATTAGAAGGGAGAGAAGAGGAGGGACTGGGGGATTAAAAAACTCAATTTGAAATGAAAAGCGAATGTTAAATTGTACATTGTACATTGTACAAGCTTGAAGCAAGTACAGTCTACAAATATGTATATATGTTTGTGCAGAAACTGTAAACTCTATCATGCGTTTCGTCGAATCATACGCAGATATAATATAGTTATACGTATACTTACATTGGAAATTGGAATAATACAGTCATGATCTTGACATACAAAATGAAATGTAATAACAACAAAAAAAGTAATCATTTTATCTATCTTCCTTTAGATTACAAACTATATACTATGCACTTTACATGATTCTACATATTTGCTGCTTACTACTCCCAAGATGTCAATGTCCAACCTTGATAAACATTTACTTGATATTCCATTTCCATCATTTTCTCCATTCTTAATTCCCGAACTTGAGGATTCCATATCAAGAAAAATTCCTCAAATCAAGTGCAATTCGGAAATCGAAAAGTATTTCAAGCTCATAAGTCATAACTCATCGAATAATAGATAATATTTAGTACAAATGACAAAATCCATAATATATTTCAAAAGTCAGATCTGCAATCCGCATGCATTAATGATTACGTGTTAGTCCTATACATAAGCTGAAATCAAAATTTTCTGAATGAGACAAGAGACAAGACGTTAGGTGATACGAAGTATACTAAACGTGGTACGTATAAACAACATTTGTAATGAATTTACTACTCGAGAATCGAGACTCGAGACTCGAGACAACATTGTTCCTTCTCTTCCTCATTCAGAATTAGAAATACTGTATTGTTAGTTTCTGACTCATTTGTTTAATTGAATAACAGTTAACAGTAGTACTAAGTACTAATAACAATTAAAATTGAAAGAGTGTTACAATTTACAATCACAATCACCATTCACTACCATTGATTAGTTTTTGTACTTTAATGAATTCAATTTTGCTTTCATTTCATTTCACTCAGTGACATTGATTTGACTGTGTGTGTATTAGTAACACAGTTACCGCTATTCATATATAGTTCATAACTCATAACTCGTAAATCATAGTTCTTCAAATCATTGTATTAGCTATTATATACAAGTATCTAACTTGTTCATGTGTATAATGTGTATTTTTCTTTAGTTACGAAAAGCCATAGCAACAAGTTAGAGTAACTAATGTCTGCGTTTGCTGAAACTCCCGAAAACGTTTTTCTCCATTTCTAAGCCAAATATTAACATTTTTGGACGGGATAAAAAGGAATTAGTAAATTCAGACCACCGTCAACAACTTTTACTTCGGAAATACCCCAGTAAAACTGATACTTTTTTCACAAAACCAGAAAATAGCTAATTTTCTTCACAAAATGGCAAAAATAGAAAATTCTGGATCGTGTTTGACCCAGAAGAGTTACGAACTTGATTTTTGACCTAAAAATACTTCAAACAAGACCCCACCACAAAAAATACAAAAATTCAAAAATTTTGAATTTTTGTGGATTCCAGGCCTTTTTCTGGGCTTTAATAATTTTTTGAGCATTGTTCCGGTCCAACAATTTTTCTCATTTTTTGAACAAAAGTGTCTTTTTACACGAGAAACAAAATGCTTTTGGTCTCACGCCCGCCATTTGAATGGTTCGCCTGTAATAATGAAATAACTTGCATTTTGTGTCAATTTAAATTTAGCTGATTTAATTTCAATTTGAGAATGGTCAAGTGACTGCTCAAAATGACTCTCTCGACATTCTCAGACTTAATTTACAGAGGATTTTAAGTATTTTGATCTGTGCAGCCATCCACAGTAAAAACAGTTTACACATGTTTGAAATATTTGATGAGAATTAACAAAAATGTAAATTGGTCTCAGATGGCAACGTTAGAAAACAAAATCAAAAAATTTTTCTTAACAAATCAGTGAGCAAGAACAGATAACATCCCAGAAACACATTTAAAAATCCCCTGAAATAGTCCGAAAGGTTGGAGACTATTCGTAACTAAAGGGATCTGTGATTTTTCACATAACTTGTTTGGTAGTGCCTATACATTATACTTTACACTTGGTTTGCACATATGCGTGAATGGTAAGTGGTAAACGGTAAACGGTAAAAAGTATGATAAATAAATAGATGTACAAAGGATAAATGATGGAAATGCTAATAAATACAGTTAGTATGAGGTATGATTGTAAAATGTGAGATATAAGCAACTCTTTTGCTATCTGCTATCTTAGATATTATTGTCTCATCATATAAGATTCTTTTTGGACTTTGTTCACCATTAGAAAATGAGAATGAATATTGAAAAGGAAAACGTTGGTTGTTGATTTTGTATGTAACGTTTTCAAGTTTAGAGATTCAAGACTCGAGACTCAAGATTCAAGAGTAAGTGGTAAGTGGTAAGTAGTAAGTAGTCATCTGTACGTTTTTTTACTTGCAGGTATCCTACTTTTGTGTAAGTATAGGTAGACAAAAACACAAACACAAACACATGACCGACCGTCTCATCCTGAGCATCAGCATCTTAGTTGTTGTCGTCATCGTCATACACCTTATACCTTATATGTATGCATCAAGCATATTTTATTCTGTCATATATTCTTCATATCTTCTTTCTTCCTTCTCATACCCTATGTGTAGTATGTAGTATGTACTGTATATAATAATATAACAACAACAATGGCAATATAATTTAATAATAATGATATGACAGAAAAGGAAAACCTGTTGACTAGACTTAACCAAACCACACCACAATAAAAGACATATGCCGAGAAGAGCAAGAAGAAGAAGAAGTCATCACGATGTCTGGTTTTTGGTTTAGCTTTTGCTTTTGATGATCTTTCTCTCTCCCTCTCTCTCTGCAAAATATTTATCACAGGTACTATACTATCATCTTAATATGTTTAGCAGTACCAGTACATATGGATTTGTATCTGATAGTCGCCGTGAGGTACTACTAGCAACTAGTAGTAAGAGGAGGAATAGTAGTAGTAGAACTGCAAGTAAATACTCTCTTCAGTTATATCCTCTGTAATAAATGATGATGATGCTGATGTTGATGATATGCATCGGTACCTGTAGTCTATATCCGATGCTCTTTCTCTCTCTGTGTGAGCAAGTATGTATGTCCCTATTGTATGTATATGTATGTAGGTATGTATGTACAGTTGTCTGTGTTGTGTGTGTACGCAAAGAGCCGTAGCGTGTACAGTATGAATATGAAGTATGATACACGATACACTACACGACTCTACACTCATCTATACTCGTATACTCGTAGTTATATGCAGTTATAGTTGTAGTATAGGTAAAAGCATTTAACAATTTTTGTCCTACTAAACAGTACGAAGAATCTAGGACAATTTTCCAATGTCCTATAATCATGTTTTTCTATGTCAGTTTTCAACTGCGGCTCTTCAGCACTACACACATACACATTTACTTCTAGTTTTCCTCTCCTTCTTTTTCTTTCTCATATTGTTTGCATATCTACTACTCCTGTGCCTTTTCTCTTCATTATCATCATCACTGTTGTTTTGTTATTATTATCATCATCATTACTATACTATTTGGAAGTCGGGCTTTTATTGTTATTGTTTTATTTTATTTAAATTTTTCCTGAAAATTTCAATAATAATTATTTTTTGTTATACTGTTACTGTTTTTGATAAATTTTAAAAAAAAAACTACAACTGTTCAATTTTAAAAGTGACGGGGAAAATTAAGAAAAACACCAACAAAAAGTTGGTTTTATAGTGCCTTTATATTACGGAATTTACAATTTATAATATCTGAAAATTACAAGTGCAAAATACCAGCGTCATCAGTCATCAGTATTCATTTGGATTTTGTGCTTTTACAACACAACGGTGTGTGATCTGACTTGGATTTTGGACAGTTTTTTTATTTTACTAAAATATTATACCAACTGGATCTGTTTTGATTTTGAGTGATAACGTTTGTTCGTCTCGACCTGCATTTCCTCATTTTTCAGTTACTCTGTGCGTTCAATAGTTTCTTCGGTATTTTCTATCTAGTTGCTGGAGACATAACGAGAAGAGAGAAAAGATCTACTGTTTCCTTGTCTTTGGATTGTTTTGTCGGATTCAGATTATTTTCAGTTCTTTCCAAATCAACAAGTTTGTTTCAACGTTTGTGTTTGTTTGTATTGGAAAAAGTTGAGAAAAAGTTGAGTCCTGTTCTACTTTGTTGGATTTCTATAATTTTACCATCATCTTAAGTTGTTCCAAATGCACCAAATATGGATCGCTAAATTGGTAATTAAAATTTTTATTTAACAATTATTATTGACAAATAATAAAAATTTTGCAGCTTTTATATGTAGAAAAAGTCCTGTGCTACTTAATTTATAAAAGCTTTACAATTATTATAATTATGCTAGAAAAATTGTAGTAATTTAAATGCTTCAAAACTTTTCAGTATCATAAAAGTATTATCGTTGTGCTTCTTCATCCTAAATCCTTTTTTTATGAAGTAATATTCTTTAGTTTTAATCAGAAAGTTTCTTTTTACCTCATAATAAATACTAAATACTAAAATAGCCAGTGTCGCATGTAATGTTTTCTATCTGTAGTCTGTAGTCTGTAGTCTTTAGTCTGTCGTTTCTAGTTTTTAGCATGTAAAAATCCCACAAAACCCCAACTGCAACCAAGATCATGAATAATTAATGAGAAGTATAAAATTAGCAACTCACGTTCGTTTTCTATGTAAATTTAAATTTAGAAGATCATGGCTAATTGCTAAAGACTAAAGAAAGAAAGAGGGAGAGAGAGAGAGAGAACAAGATAGATAAAAATAAAGGATAGAAGGAGAAAGGTATCGAAGAAATTAGTATTCGTACTTAATGAGGGAGACAGAGAAGAGAAAGAGAGAGGAAAAACTGAACTAATTATAAATTCAAGTGTGTCATTTTGAAAAAAAAAGTGTAAAGTCCTTGTCTTGTTTTGTCGTGTCTTATTATTTATTATTTAGTTACTGTAGACTGTATAGACTGTAGACTTATCGTAAGCTTAATATTATTTACAAACAACCGTGTAAGAAACTAACGGTATATTATGTTATGTACATACTAATAACAAATAAGCAACAAGTATCAAGTTTGTGGTCTACTGTTACATGGAAAATCTCAAATTTCTAATAATATCATACTGTACTGTGTACTCTGTGCTCTGTACTCTGTATAGATCATAGATCATGCACATGAACAGTTTTTCACAAGATTCATCTATTTTTAAATTAAATAGTATTCTACGGCATTTCATTCGTCTTGTAAACTTTTGACTTTTAACGTCAGACATTGGAAAATTTAGAAGTTAAAAGTGTCCAAAAAAAAGATTGGAAAGAATAATTAATGTTAATCAAAATTAGATATTCAATATTATGTGCATATTGCATGTATTTATGTCCATGATTTGAAATTTGAAAAGACAATCCATGTACCATTTACAATGTATGTAGATCGTATAATATACTAGATACTAGATACATATGGGTTTGTCCTCAAATGAAACTGAAATCAAGGCAGTTTGTAGTTTGTAGAATGTTGGATTTTTGGATTAAAAGGGATTATTACTAGGTTAAGAATTCCATATTCAAAAGTGTAAAGAAGAAAAAAGAGGAAAGAATTGTGGAATTGGGGTAAATGAGCGTGGGTGTCTCATCCTGAATCCTAATACACATGATGTATACATACATGAAACATACATACGTATCTTGATCCCGCACACTTACATATAAAATGTATAGAGCATACAGACCATGTACAATGTACAATGTATAGCATATAGCATGTGATGATGCTCAATTGAGGGCAATAGGCAGCCCCATGTCTATATTTATTATTTTGGACGACAACAACAACAACAACAACGACTACGACGACTACTACAACTAAATACGATTGAACAACTTTTTTTCCTTCGTTTCTCTTTCTATCTGCTGCTAATACCAAATACCAACCCATTTGATATGTAAATAGTGACTATAGTGGATACTTGTGGATTGTGCTGTACAGATATAAATGTACATAGTACACAATATATCTCAATGATATTTATTGGAGTAGAGTAGCTGGTAGTTGGAAGCTGGTGGCTGGTAGACAAAGGGAAGGCAAAAGGCAGGATGAGAGTGAGAGAGGAATTAGGGCAGGTTAGTTGTGTTTGTATTTCAGTATCAATATCAGTATCACTACCAGTAGCTATAACATGCCCCATATAATAATAATAATAATATGGATCTATATAAATATCGTTGACTAAAATAAGACGGAATGAAGAAATTTTCAGTAAAGTACAGTGGAGAGAATTAGGAACAAGATTGAAAACGAAGAAGAAAGGGATCACAAATACAAAATAGTCATGCTGAATTTTTGAGTTTTATGGTCTATCTCTTCCCTTTCCTCCTTCATCGTCTCTTGTCATCCGTCGTTCATCATTCGTCATTCGTCTTTAAATATTTATGATTTCCTAAAATATAACATTATCTCAAGTTCTATTAATAATTATTTTTGATTTTTGATTTTTGATTATTGATTACCACTATCATTTGACTTGCCCCTTTTCCCAATGTACGTGTGTTTATTTACATTTTATTTATATATAATAATAGATAGATTATACACTATACACTATACACACAGGAAAAATTGGAACGAAAGGAAACTTAATGACACATTGTTCATTGGAACTTGGAACAGCTACAAACTATTTATACAATGTACAATGTAGCTCATAGTTATACAACCTATGTATTGCGTGTTGTGTATTACGTATAGATTATAGATGATACAAAAATGACACCATTTATTTTGTCTTGTTCTTCATCTACGTTTTACAAAAATAAGTGGCAGAATAAAAATTTTGGAACCGGGAAACCTTTTTCATCTGTCATATTGAAAATGGGAAGAAATCAGTAATCAGTAATCAGCAATCAGATACACAAACACAAGTCGTAGTTGAAGTTGAACCCTATTTATTATTTATTATAGCATTGTTTAACGTGGAGACAGTAGCTTACACGGTTGACGGTTAGATTTCGAATTCTTTGGATTGATTGATTGAAAGTGTAAAAAATGTACAGATAGATAATACATAACACATAATACGTACATACTTTTCCCAATCGAAAAGGAAACGATGAGCAAGAGATAAAGAAAAAATAAGAAAAAAATAAGAACGAAACAAGTAAAAAAAGTAGGATAAAAATGACAATGATTGTGTATTTTGTATTGTATGCATTTAGTATTTACTATTTACTATTTAGATTTTCACTGAGAAGAGAGGAAAAAAATGAGACTGGTCGTCGTCATTCATCATATTATTTAATGTATAGTGCATCCGCCATCCGCTTAATTTTATTCAGTGTAAAATAACGGGATCCGACTCTCGACTCTCTCAGTACTCTGTACATTGTACATTGTTAAATTCAACTTGTAATCCAAAAATACATGAATAAATCTCGGAAAACCTCCCATTATGGAAACTAAATCAAATAAAATGTCATGACTTGAAAGAGGTAGAGAACAGAACAGAACAGCAAAAACAAAAAAGAACAGAGACAAAGAACAGAGAGAGAGAGAGGAGGGGAGAAAGAGAAAGAGAACAAGCTTTTGGCATTTGCACACATGAGGAATCTACATATATGCAGTGGGAATATGCGTGTGTATTATCATTATCATGCGTCGGCATTGATCTTAACCTTAAGAATGAAGCTTTCGCCTTAACCTTATAATCTATCTCGTTACTCGTTACCTATCAGTATCAGCCTGTATGCAAATGTATAAGTTCTCAACCTACAGTGCAGATTGTAGATTGTAGATAGATACATTTACAATACACAATACACTACTACCAACTACAAACTCTCTACTCTGTACTCTGTAGTTTTTATTCCATATTCCATACATTCTATTCTAAATTGACATGTGAGCCGTGTGTACTGTTTACTGTGTACCGTGTACCACATATAAATTGTGCAAGTAAGTAGATCATACACGCATATGTACATTACACGCTACACACAGCAACACACATGAAGAATCTGCACAATTCTCGTTCCCTTTCTCGCTCATCGTTCATCGTTCATGTTCATCATTCACCATTCATCACCATTTCTCAAACCTCAACTCTCAACTCTCACTGCACTAACGACTAACGACAAGAGTTTAGTTTGCAGTTGATACACTGTACAGCACTACACCAGTACATAGACTATGTAAAAAAAATGACAGGAAAATTATTCCTAATGCATGTACTGATATTGACATAATATAGGCTACTGATACACCTAGAGAAGTGAGAGTGAACAATGAATATTGAATATTGAGTACGAATACGATCGCGTGTCACATCTACACATACATCTAGAATCTACAATCTACATGTACGTTGAATTGAATCTTAATTAACCAACGCTCACATTTAAAGCCCAAGTTTCATGCTTAAGAATTTACATTTACACAAATTACACCCGGGCATCCATTTTCACCTACGTCTATTTATTTATGATCTAGGAAGATTACAAACTACAAAACAGATGAGTAAACAGGTTGCCAATTGTCAATTGAAAATTGACCATCAACTTCAGGAAACTCGTCATTTGGCTTTATCTTAATCCCACATCATTTTATTTTTGACTTGGATTGTCGTGTTGGATTGCGGATGTAGAAAAGGAAATGAAGGCATAAATAGAAATATAAATAGGAAAAGTGAATGAATGAACGAACGAACGAATGAATGAATAAATAAAGGCATGTAAATAGTAAATATGTAAGTTGTATATTGTACATGTGAGAAGGTCCATCGTCTTGCTTTGCACTTTGGAGGTTTGGAGTTTGAGACTTTTGGCTTTTGAGACTCGCGACTCGCGACTTGAGACTCGACTCGGATGTCATTTGTTTTCGAGGGAGAGAGTCACAAAATTAAGAATGAATTCATTCGTGTGTACACTTTACTCTTTACTCTGTACTCTGTAGTACAGAGTCTGTAGTTCTGTACATATAAACAAACCGTCTTGTGTGCATAATACATCTATCGGACCATCAATATTTAACACTTGTGGATTTGGCATTTGGCATACGGTAATGGAGAAAATCTTAAAAGCTTAAAAGTCAGAAGTTAGTACTATATAATATATAGTGGTAGTACAAATACAAATACAACTAATTATGAAAAGTATCTACTATCTACACTCTACACACCGTGATGATCATTGTAATGATAGAAATATTTATGCATGCTGCATAGATTTCTGAATTTATAGATGTAAATAAAAATGAGTGTGTGTGCACATGTAAATATGCACGCAAATATCTGTATAAAATTACACTATACTCCAACATACAGCATGCCGACTAGGTATTTCTGTATCTGTTCCACTTGTGAGTAAAAGCGAGACATGACACAGACGGATGTACAAATATGCATATTTTGAATGTGTATTGTCTGTTTTGTGTTGTGTACATACTTGAATATGTGGAGGAACGGACGGATGGTACATCTATCTACTAACTACGTATGGAGTATGGAGATGGCGTATTTAGGATACAATATGAGAAAATGATGAGGAGAATAAATACTCTCTTTTGTACATACTACATACATGAATAGTGAATAGTGAATGTGATTGTGAATACAAATGTATGTATACATGTATAAATTTGTGCGTGTCTTCTCGTATGTATAATATATTATAATATTATATTATTATGTGCATAGTGCATACGTATGCTCTATACTCTATACTCATCATCAGATATAAAAATATAGATGTAGATAGATTGACATTGTTGGTCATTAGAGTGTTCAAAAGTGAACAAGTGGGACACAGTATATGTGCAGTGTACATACTACATACAGAAAAAGAGTGAGTGAGTAAGTGAGAGAAAGAAAGAGAGAGAGAGAGACAGGACGGACAACAATGCACACACGTATGTATAAAAATGAAAACAATAAAACTACTTGACTGGTTGTACATGTATCATGTATGAAAAACCAAGTATAAACTCAACTCACTCTGGCTCCTTATACATTATACATTATACAAAATGTACACAACATACAACATACAACAGTATGCAATATACAATACGGCAGTCAACCATCGAGAGAGATGATACTCGTTACTCGTCAAAAGGCAATAATGCAAGAGGTAGTATTAGTATTAGTATTGGTGTTGGTGTTGGTAGTAAAGGCAAACCAGTGACTGACTAAGTTGAGTGAGTTAGCGAATGAGTGGGGAGAAACGAGGAGGGGTAAAATGAAAGACCCACATTTTTGACCCACATTTTTTCCTAACAACAATTTTCACATTTTAACAATAAAACGTTGCTCATCTATCTATCTATCTACTTGCTTGCTTACTTACTCGTATATTCTACATAAAACACAGCAATAAGTGTACTTAGAACCTGCACCGTGTACCGTGTACCATGTATTGTCGAGTTTACACTGTGCAGTATGCAGTATGCATGTACCTTCTTATATTGCACATTGCATACATTGCATACATAGCTGTTCCTTCTGATGACTCTCCTCTCTGTATTGTCAATTGTGTATACATATGTCTACGTGAAACATGTATAATGTATAGGCACTCGTATTAGAGTGTAAAGTATAATCCTATTCCTTTTGTATAGAGTATACAACAATTTACGGGACTTACCGTACTCTTTCTTCCTTTTATTTGTTAGTCCTTTGCCAATGTCTGTGCATACAGACTAGAGACTACAGACAGAATAAAAGTGAAATATATGGCGTTAAATGGTCCATAATCAATAATCAACTACCTCCTCTCTCTTCCATCATAGACGCATACAGATACATACATACTCATCATATACTTGACTGACTACTGACTACTGACTCCCTTATAAAACCAACCTCTCTTCACTCTTTACTCTTTTTATCATTGTTGTTATTGTTGTTATTATTATTGTTGTTGGTTTTATATCTCTTTAGTGTGTACTAAATGTAAAAAAAAGTGCTTACTTACATGCATTTTAAGTGATCTATATATGCTATATCATCATCATCAGCAGTAGCAACAACAGCAACAACAATATTGAAGTTTCAAGTCAAAAAGCCGTGTAAAATATATAAACTGCAATTTTTTCTCACAAGTAAAAGAGAATCATAATGAATTTGTGTCATCTCTCTCTCTCTCTCTCACTCTCTCGTTCTCATCATCATCAAGGTACACGGTCAAGATCAAGGGGAAACAAGTCGAGCTAAAGTATTCAACTTGTGGATTATTTTTTCTCATTTTCTCATTTTATTACACCTATTACTCTAAACTCTAAACTCGCAAGTCTTTTTAGTTTTAAAGGTAGTGCAAATATTTGTAATTTGTAAATATCTTTATCAAACTACCAGCTATAAACACTGAGACTTGAGATGATTTTAAATTTGAAAAGCATGAGATGTAGGTTGATGGTTCATGTCCATTCATAATTGATGCATGATGCACTTTGCGTATAGTGTATAGTGTACTCGCATGTAATCCGCTCAAGATGTCTCGTTTTTCCAAAACTTTACAGAATTGGTCACTGGTCTTATATTTACAATTTAAACCAACAAGAAACAGTAAAATTATGTCTAAAAATTTATTGTTTTGAGATTCAAGATTTTGGTGTCGCAAATAAAATTAGCAACAAATCTACTTGATCTCAAATATCTGTAAAACTGCTTCT
The DNA here is from genome assembly GCA_034698265.1 of Sminthurinus aureus. Lineage (NCBI taxonomy): Eukaryota > Metazoa > Arthropoda > Collembola > Symphypleona > Katiannidae > Sminthurinus > Sminthurinus aureus. The sequence goes on along the minus strand of JAQGBH010002197.1, from coordinate 6,260 downwards.
CTTTCCTGACGATTGCCAATTGCCAATCAAAAAGAAGTAGAGGGAAGACTTGCCATTTTCATTGACACAATTTCAAATATGAAGCAGACATTAGACTCAAGACACTGAGAAGTGTGGGTGAGACTCGATTTAGAATAAATAGAGCAACGGAAATTCTTTTCCGTTGCTCCCTTTTCTGTCTGTCTGTCTGTCTGTCTGCTTCACCCTTTTAAACCCTTTACGAGGATTGCCGATGAATGATGAATGAAAAGTCTCAAAGTCTCAAGTGTGTCTCGCTTACCTCCTTTACTGTCACAAAACATCAAGAAAGTATCAGAATCAACACTTTAACTATAGCCACAAAACACAAAGCTCAAAGACGAAAGAGGATTGTCCACAATTCACAATTGACATTAATTATGTTTGTATCCTTTCATTCATGTTTGTTTCTTGAGTTCTTGCACTTGGAACATCTTTGGAATTTGAATTGAGAATTTATGTATTATTGAACAATAGAAAATAGTACAGGCAAACTCATTTTCTATATTATGTGAATAATTTCATCAAATTAAATAAGAATTCAATAGATTTTCAAAATGTTGCTACTCTCTAATAAAGTCACTATAATAATTACTTATTACTAATTACGCTCATGAACAATATCTTTTGATACTGCTAAGAATTAAGAATAGCCAAGATCTTCATACATTCTACATATAAAATGGCACTGGGGTGAAGGACGCTGTCAAAATTCAAAATGTGTCTGTATTCGTCAGGTTTTAGAATTCAGAATAGACTTATGAGTTTAATGCATAAACCACAAGTCAAGAACATAGGCTGTATATTGTGTACTGTGTACTGTGTAACCTTGATTTCTGTTAGTGATTTGTTAGATTTGGTTATGCAAATTTTAAATACCACAGCCGAGTGACGATTGACGAGTGACGAGTGTCAAGTGATAAGCAGCCAATTCCAATGCTCAATTCTCAAACTATTTTTTAAACCCAAAAAACAAGCCGCAAAAACGACATGCTGAATAAAGGGAAATTTTCAGAAGCTAACAGTACTTTGGAGTGACAAGAATCCGTTTTCTGTTTTGCTTGTATAATATCCTATATTTTATACGTTTCCACTTAAACGGATGAAACGTTTTGTTTGAGCATTAGACTCAAAAAAGGAAGAAAAAAAACAAGCCTTGTTTTATACTGCACATTTAGAATTTGACACTCTCCACTCTTCATACAGTTATAGATTCAGATAGTTACAGTTCATGTTCAATTAGACATGAGACATATAACATGTCTGTAGTTTGTAGTTTGGAGTTTAGAGTACCTAACTATAATATTATAATGTTCATGTTTATACATACGAATGATGATGAGAATTTTTCTCGAGTATAAAAAGAAACGTGCAAAAAACTAGAGGAATACCACAGACTACAGGCTACAAATATTATATACTAGATACTAGTAAAAATGTGGACGGGGAAAAGACAATAAGTACAAGTAAATTCATGTATTTAGTATTTACAATTTACAAGGTACATGGAATGAAGGAGAGAGACAAGAATCGAGAATCGAGACGAGACGGCCAGCGACAAGCAAGCAAGCAAAAAAAAAAGAATGAAAGAAAGAAAAGAAAATGTGTCAGAGAAAATGGGTTAGTGAGCGGATTGAGAATCGAGAATCGAGAGAGAAACGAAAAAGGGAAAGAATGAAAAAAAAAAGAGCAAAAGATAATGAATGAAGGATGAACATATAAAAGTGTCTATGTATCTTATGTCTGCACAAGTTAACCTACTCCTGCACTTTATTTCATGCTTTATATTTTGTATTTTATATTTTATACCCTTTTGTACGTATCATCATCATCATCACGTTGTCTCGTCATAGTCGTCATACAAGTTATCATGAATTTTTCTTGCTGTGCATGAAGAATGAAGAATGAAAAAGAAGAAGAAGGGGTTCCCCCATTTAATAAACCAGATGTATAATGCATATCATATGTCGTATGTATGATGCACATGACTGTAGGGTTAATGGTTAATGGTTAATGTAGATGAGACATATGATATTATTCTACTTACTTTTGTGCAGATTAAGTATATAGATTAAAGATGAGATTCGATTTTTTAACTGCATCTTTTTCATCTTTCTACCATCTCTCACTAGTTTTGATATCAGTACTAAGCGTAGTCTATAGTCTATAGTCTACAGTCTATACACTTGATACTTGATACTTGATATATTGTGGTTAAAAAAATGGAATTATAATACAATTTAATATTTAATACGTCAATATAAAATATAATATAATATCAAGTATTATCAAGTACACTTAGTTTGATACGGCTAAAGTTTTGTGGTTGCCCAACCATTAAATTTCCACTGTCAATGCCAATATTCTCTGCCCAACTCACCCCATCAACCATCAACCAAGAACACCAACTGAAACTAAATAATCTTCCTTTCTTTAAAAGAGTACTTTCTAGTTTTTTTTCTGCTTGCACATGTATCGCGTATCGTATGCATACTCATTACTTGGTCTTTGCAAGTAGTACATGAAAAAGATGATGGTGTCCTATATAAAAATAATAATACGATATTGGCACATTATATTATAGTAAAACTACTCTTACTTCTTACTTCTTGCTTACATCTTGCTTGTGTTGTGTGTAGAATGTAGAACCAATAAGTTTCTTTTTTGCTAAAAAACGCTTCAACATGTCATGTGTATAAAATGAAAAATGCTACATGTGTATACCACAAAAAACGTTTTAAATAAATGTCAGTCGAATAAAACGTCTTCCTATGTTTTGTATGTATTCAACAGGTGTAACTGAGCAATGCCTGGTTTTGACGGAGGAGGACGACGTAAACGCCGAAGACTACGATGAAATTGAATTCCGCTGGTGGACTACTACAAATAAATGTCCACAACAGTCCACCCATTGGAGTAACACCACAACAACACCTTCAACACCAACAGTCAGGAAACAATAATAATGTGTCCATATCGGGTCACCCTGGATGGAGCTATATTGACGGAGTTCCAGGAGTCACTTCCAGTTCTGGACTTCATGATGAGACAAGTCTTTTGGATACAAAATTGGGACTTCACCCAGACTTGCCACCCGACTTGACAGAACTGAAAAGTTTATATCCAGGAGCAGATTATCCTCTCACTACAAATGATCCACATCTGCCTCAAATGGGACTAGTTCGTCCATACACTAATAATAATAACAATAATACTAATAGCAACAATCCTCACCATCATCACAATAATAATAATCACAGTAATGGACATCAAGGTGGAGGAGGAGGAGGGAATGTTGTATTTGATCTTGTCTCAAGTTCTACTCCCATGCTCAATTCCTCACCATCCGCATCCTCAATCAAGTCTGAGTTGGGGGATTTTCTATTAAATTCCGATATTGATGACATTGCAGCATTGATTGGAAATGCTATTGCGGATAGTACAGTACCCAGTTTGGGTGGACCTATGGATGACTGTAATAGTGGTGTCACCTCCTCCACAATTGACCCGTGGACAGAACTGGATGCTTGGATTGAGAGTGCTTGTGTTATTCAAACTGTTCATAGTAGTAGTGGTTCCAACAATAATAATAATAAATTGGACCAAGACAATACAATACATACATCAGAATTTCATCCCACACTTCAGAATCTCCTACAGAGTGACTTGAATAACAATAGTAATAATAATGGACCACAAGGACAACCTAATCAAATGTTCCATGACCCGACTAGTAAAAATCACGAACACTTCTCCTCATCAATTCTCCAGTCAAGGTTATATATAATTAGTGTTACAATTATACACATTTTCATCACTTTTCCTTTTTTATCTATATCATATATTATATATTATACATATTATACTTTACACATTACCTGTTCACCGTTTTGTTTTATGTTTAGTTTCTTTCTCTTTTCTTTCTCTTTCTTTCCATTTTGCTCCTCTCAGCTTCTTTTTTATAATATAAAATGTTTCATTTTTTACGCATATACCTTAATTTTTTATGCATCATTTAAACTTTCAAATTTGTATTCGAATTCAAATAATCGAATTCAAATTCAAATAATGAATTTGTATCCAATATTTGATCAGACAAATATACATATTATGTATAAAACAAAACCACATTGTAATTCAAATTAATTTATATTTTTATTCCTTTGGCTGCTCCTTTTCTATTTGCTGTTTTATGCTCACTCTGCTATACGACAACTGATGTGATGCTGACCATATATACATATATATATATTGACTCTCTCTCTCTCTCTTTGAACAAATACTTGGATTTATTGGAAAAAAAAACTCAAAAGATTACAACAACCATCGATGAGACAAGACAATATTAGTAATAACAATAGTAATAATAATCAGAGGCATTTGTCTTCCCCTCAACATCAACTACCCGAGTCCACAACCTCAATCTATGGTCTCAAAGTTGACCCATACACACTGGATCCAGGTTCTCCTCCTTTTGACAATAATGGCCTTGGAAGTGCTGGATCAGAAATTCAGCGACCACATACTACTCATGTCTCACCTCCTGCTGTCACTTCCACTATGGGACGTTATAGAAAGTCCTTCAGTCAACGGAAAAACTATGATGGATTCATCCCACCTGGGTTTCAGGGAGATTTTACACAGGTACTCTTTTGTTTTATACATCTTTTTTTTTGTACCATAATATTTTATGTTTTTCCTTTTTTGTTACACCACACAAAATATATATTATGTATTATTTATATCTTTTGTATAGTATAATATTATAGTAGCATTTAATTAAGTGATAAAAAATGAATACATATAAACATATTTTAATTGCATGTTTTTTCTCTCTTTCCCTATACTACTACTACGTTATATGTACGTTTTATAATGATAATGATAATAATAATTTTATTGATGGTTATTATTATTGTTGTACATTTGTTACATGATTTGTGACGCATTTTTTTTGGTCATGATGAAAAACAACAACAAAAACATACGTCTTCTTCTTCACTTCTTATACTTTCACTCTCTGTCTCTCATTCGATTTTTGTTTCTTTCTCTTTTTTCCCACTTTCCTTCTTTGTCTGTGTCTGTATCTTGCCAAAAACAATCATCACCACCACCAGCAGCCAGGAAATGGATCCAAAATGTCTAATGGTATTAAGAAGCGGAGTAAGTCGAGTAAATTAACTCAAGCAACCGAACTGGATATGTTAGACAATGGGAAGGAGAAACCAATACATCGATGTGGAATCTGTAATCGTGGTTTTCTCAATAAAAGCAATATCAAGGTTCATTTAAGGTAAAGTAGTGATCAGACAATCTCATGTCGTCAGTTTATTGTACATCTACTTATTTTTGAAGCAAAATATTTAAACATGATTAAATTTAAACAAGACTAAGACTTGTAAGTGTGAAGTGTGACATACATTTTATAATTTGTTTTCTTTTTTTGGAAATTTCTGAAACATGTACTGATTTTGGCTACAAACTATGTATCACATTCTAATTACAGGACCCATACAGGTAAAAAAAAAGTTTTGTATTTATAAAACCTTCTAGTTTCTAGTACTCAAAAAATCATGCATCTACCTATCTGATTCAGATTTCAATATTTCAAAGCAATAAGCAATGCATATACATTTATTTTGGTATGAAAAACTATAATATGACCTTTTATGTATAATTGTACAGGAGAAAAGCCGTTTAAATGTGACTCGTGCAGGTATTTAAATATATATATATACATATATGATTCGAAAGACGGATCAGTTTTACAACATTTTCAATTTACTTTTTTCCACATTGTGAACATGAGAAGAAAAACTAACATGATTGTTTCACCTTTTTTTTCTCTTACAGCAAAGCGTTTCGACAGAAAGCCCATCTACTCAAGGTGCATAAATACATGCTACATTTTACATGTTATATTTTTTATTTTTTCATTGTCACAGAGGAATAGCTTTGTAGCTAAGGCTTTTTATTTCAGACCTGTTCTTTTTTAAATAAAAAATTAACTAAATATTTTTGAGTATCCTACCCCACATAAAATCCGTATCCGATGGCGTCATGTGGTTTGTCCCCCTCTAGAGAAATAGCCAGTACTCTGGCTAAGAGAAATGGCTATTACTCTGGCTAAGAGAAATGGCTATTACTCTGGCTAAGAGAAATAGTCAGTACTCTGGCTAAGAGAAATAGCCAGTACTCTGGCTAAGAGAAATAGCCAGTACTCTGGCTAAGAGAAATAGCCA
>JAQGBH010002196.1:0-25955 GCA_034698265.1 Sminthurinus aureus | reverse complement strand
GTGAAAAGGACAGACGGACGGACGGACAGACAGACAACATGATAGAATAAGGGGAGCTCGCTTCGCTCGCTCCCTAAAATCTGAGATAATTACAAAACGAAGAGGTAAAGTTATACGGGAAATGTGAGCTCAGAACCCAGAACTTTATCTACCGCACTTTGTCATTCGTATGGCTTTAGCACAACCAAAGCTACATCTACGGCTAGAGAAGATAAAGATCAAAGATAGATCACAGGACAGCCCAAAGAATGGAGAATAGAGGATGGAGAACAAGGAATCAGGAATTTATTTTTATACAATATACGATGGAGAAATCGTGGATCATGGAGAGTACAAGAAAAGAAAAGCAGGAAAAAATATAGTTGAAGAATAAAAGTTGAATAAAAGTTGTACAATAAAAGAAAGTTACTGTAAGATTTTGTGAAGAAAACTAGAGACATTTTTCACGCCCTGATAATCATGTCATATAGATAGTAGATAGTAGATCTGATATCGTGGGTGATCTTTTGAAAACGGGCAAAGCCAATGTTTCATGTGTGTCTCTCTATCGCTTTTATTGCACTTCATATTTCACAGTTTTAATGACGCTCTTGAACAGGACAAGTGTAACGATGGAATTTATTTTTCTTTTTAAAACATTAGTCTTCATAGTTGAGGGTGCAGAAACCAAATATTAATAAAAAGATCACACCGTCACCATGACCAGCCAAAATCCAAAATCAATAATGATATTTTAAATTGAGTTTAAATTTCCACGCTGGAAACTGAACTGGAAATTGCAAAACTAACGCTGACCTTTTAGGTTTTCTTAAACATTGACCATTTATCAAGTTGCGATTTGTATAGAAAATAGAAAATAAAAAATAATACGCGGGGGAATCTAAAATATAAACTTTTACGAAAGAAACTCTTGAAAAATTGAAAGGACCAAAAAAACGAAACAAAAGACGTGGGAGAGAAAAAAAGGTACATGTGACATCCTTTTGTCGTTTGTATTTTGTTTTAAAGAAGCGACAAAAGCTCTGATGTATATTATATATTGCGTATTATGTATTATGTATTGTATATTATTCATGTTAAAAGTCTGTTTACCTTCACTTAAAAGTTTGTAATAAATTCCAGGATGATGTGTTTTCCTAACGTCTTCAAACTTTTCGTGGTCCGTGATATGCGCTTGTTGAAAGTTTAAAGCCTGTCCTTTGAATTTTCCTTCTTCTTGGTCCTCATAAATTCTACTTACAGTCATTCTACTACCATTTTTATCCTTAGTATTATTGTTATTATTATTACTACTAAAATTTTTAATTCTAGTGTATGAATTCTGATGGCTTGGTGAGAAGGAGGTGGAAGTCTCTGATTTTCCCTGAAATGTCTCAGTAAAAGAGCTCAAATTCACGGAATTTATCCTTGCTCGTCCAGTTAAGAATATGTCACTTTCATTTCCTAGGTGACTAGTTCTAGTTGATATGGAAACGGGGTGGGCTTGGGGGAGAAAAGGAGCAGCGACAATCATGAGAAGACAGAATATGAAATGTTTCTTCACTTTCCCCATTCCAATTTTGGTTCTGATTTTGATTTCCTTATCCTTTCTCCTTTGCTTTCTCTTTTCTCTTTACCGGATTTCCTGTTGAATGTTGGACGTTGGATGTGGTCGAGTGTAGGTTGTAGATAGTTGTAATGAATCTGGATGAGGATTGGAATTTGGATTCAATTCAATTCGACTCACGTCTTCATTTTAATCATCTTAGTTTTTTTCGGGAGAACGATCCAGGAGCAATCAATACACAGTACAAAAACTTGAAACACTGCACTTTGAAACAATTTACTTTTCCGTCACTCGCTTCTTCTACAAGTACTTTTGTCTCTTGTCTTGTCTATTTTCTATTTTCGCCGTAACTTCAATTGATCTCGCTTGATTGGACCTGTGTTTTACTTTCTGGGACTGTTTGCACAGTCAGAGTCAACTTGTACACTAAAACAGTCGTTTCAATACTTGTGATTTTATTAAACAAACTTTTGGGAAAAGAAAGGGAGAGGATCAATACACTTTTTCAGTTTACACAATTAAAACCTAATCCTCTATACCAAAAGTACAGGTGGAGAACACCAAGTTGTGCTAAAAATTGTTTACGTTGCATTGTAAATTGCAAGTAAGTCTAGAGTCTAGAATCTAGGGTCTAGATAATTTTAAAGAACAATTGGGGAAAATCAAGTCAAAGTCAAGGTACATGATAATTTATTCAAAATTCAAGATTTGAGAAGGACAAAAAGAAAGCTTTGGGGGAAAACCTCATAGTTAAAAAACGGGAGTAGAAGATTTTGTCAATCTCCAGGGAAAATGTAATGTTGCAAGTGAATTCAAGATTCAAGATGATGATGATTGATACAAATTTATACAAGGTACAAGATACGAAGAATGGGTCCAAGAATTTAACGGAACACTGAACAGGACCAAAACATGAATTCAACTAGACCGGTCTCGGGGAGCAACAGTACTTTTTATTCTTGCGTTTCCAGAACGTTCAAACAAATGAAACCAGGTTAAGTCAACTCTACTTGACACAGGATTCTAGATTCTAGATTCCGGATTCTGGATTCTAGACCAAGAGAAGAGGAGAAAGAGTGGCAGCAGAAAGGAAATGGATGCGTTTCTCTCTCTTCCTGATTCTCCACTTGGTTTCTGCACATGACGTTCTTCACATCCGTCCTGTCCCTTCTTTATTATTAGGACGCGGAGGATGTGGAGGATGTTCTGGAAGTAAGAGGAAACTCTCCTGACGTACATTTCCCTGTTGGATGCTGGATGCTGGATGTTGGACGTTGGACGTTTGACGTACAGCTTTTATCAACGACTAGTTGTTTGGTAGTTGGTAATATCAAATTTCGAGCAAAATCTGTTTTTAAATGTTTTGACAAGATTGGTTGCTATTAGCACCGACGGATAACAAATAAAAAGAGAGAGATTGAACTTTTTCCTACATCATATGTGTAATAAATAATAAGTCATTGGTAATTCGTAATTCGTATTCAAGAACATGTAGTCTTGAGTCTTGACACAAACAATTTAACAAGTTGTATCCTTGCATCCCTGACCAGAGATGACAATTTTTAGCAGGTTGATAATCAAACTTTTTTTACTGTATTGATTACACGATGACGAGATCAAGCCTATTAAAATCGAGTTGTATTTTTTGAATTGTCCAACTACTAACTTTGTGTTAGGTTTTTCATGTACAATGTACAGTGTACAGTGTACTGCTTTCGAGCTTACAATCTTACTGACGTACAACTTACACACTTACAACGTACAGGTACACGTTTAATTATCAGGTAATGGTGCATAAAGTGAATATTAAAAGTTTTAAAACATTGTAAGCTGATTTTTTTTTATTTTCTCTTACCGGCCGACCAGTTTTTTTACGGCCTATTCCAACTCATAACTCATAAGTAAACAGAACTGGATGAAGAGTAAAGTCAAACTTCAAACTTTGCACAATAAATCGAGAAAGTTTGGAGTTTTCTGCAAGAGTTTGAAAATATTATTTGAATCTGTAGAATGTAGAATGTAAAAGTTTCAGACTTATGAATACTTTGACTGTTCTCTTCTACTTTCTATTTTAACTGTAAAAAGCTCTTGACTCTTGACATGCTCTCATCGATAAATTTATCTAGGCTTAAATTACATGTTGCCGTACTCATGAAATTCCTATCGTATCGTTTCTGGTATGTAGTATCTAGGGAGAAACCGTGGCAATATTCGTCAAGTATCAACTGACATTCGAATTGCAGAGTTTTCAAAGCTTAAAAGTAAGAATGAACAGAGTAAAACAGACAGTTGACAGTGTAGCAGGTAAGAAGCAAAATTTGGTCCATATGTAATAAAAAACACCCAACCACAACATTAGGCGTTTAGAAAAATGGAGAAAATCGCAGACCACAGTTACCACAAGTTATCTGTTGCATTCCAAGTAGCCTCCAAAATCCGCATTACAATAACACTGGAAGATTATAGAATTGAAATATTCCATTAAATCTCCATGTCAAATGTCAATGTACATAATTTGTATTTATACCAATCATTTACTGTACACTGTACAATGTACAAGCATCGATCAAAATCAACAACTAATTTTTTAAAGGAAAAACCATGATGTCAGATGTTGAGCTAAAGCTTCTTTTATTAAGTTGAGATAAAGCTTTTTTATAGCATAAACAAATATTAAATATCTTGAACAGATTTTTAGGGGAGGGAATCTATTATGCGATGGTGGAATTAGGATTTATTTGATAATTGAATGAAAATTTCTCTAATGTGTATCTAAAATCTAGAATCTAGAGTCTAGGAGAATCGTATTTTCTTGAACGGAAGACATTCTATTGATTTCTTGATCCTTGATACGTTTTACATCAGATCTTGTGGCTTTTTGTACTTGATAATGTTTATTTATGAAAAAAATTGGATAACGATGTATTTAGTGTTTAGGGTTTCTTACGGCTAGCTTTTTTGCTTATTTGTATCTGCCTTGGATATTTTCCTTTCTCTTTGAAGCTTTTCCCCACAATATCATTCATACTTCATACAGACCTGTCTGCTCTTGTATTCTTATGTTCTTGGATTTTCTAAATTTTAAAATTCTCTCATAACCTATCATTTTACTTAAAGCTCTTATCAGATTTCTTTTTTCTTTTTTTCAGGAAAACATTTTGTAGGAAATCCAAAAGCAAAAACAACTCACATTTAGGGGAAGGAAGATAAGGTACCAAATGCCAAAGTAAAACAAATATGCAGAACAAATACGTACAGTATTGAGTATTGAGATTTGAGATTGTAATTTGCACAAAAATTATGCCAGGAAAGCATCAAATTCCTAATGTTATCTGTCGCTTCAAAATTCAAAAGAAACGGAAAACAGAATCCTGCCCTTTAAAAAGAAGAAAGGAAATTATACGAGCTGACTTGAAATTTGAAAGGATAAACCGTGTAGATCACAGATTGTAGGTAGATCAGAGGGCGAGAAGAAGCAGAAGAAGCAGAATAAGACCAAAGAGTCTGAAATTCGTATGCACACAGATGTATCTACAATGTACATTGTATGGTACATGTCAAAGTTGTGCTTGTTATGTGTTGTGCATCTTGAATCTTGAAACAACCACTTTTCACTTTGTGCTTGAGATTTTCATTCCCAAAGTTTTTTATTATTTTACAAGAAAGCTGGTTGTCTTATGCATACATGTTGTATCTTGTTTCATGTATCCGCTTTCCCCATCATAACACGGCACAAGTTGCATCACAGTTCTTAGTCACGTACGTATTCACCGGAGATTTCGGTTCCCTCAGCACTTTCAGTTTCAGCTTCCAGTATAGTTTGCTGCACACAACTCCAAGCTCATTTTACTAAATAGGAAATGGTAAACCAGGCGGGTAAACGGGAAACAACTTATTACACATTGCATTTTGAACCATAATTTATCTGATGAATGATGAATTTGAGTTTCCTTGTCGTCACACTCAAGTTTTTGGAATCAAAATTAGTCTGACAGACACTATTAATGTGTACAGTGTACAGTGTACAGTGTACAATGCACAATGCATAAATGCAAGGTCCATGAATATGAAAAGTCAGAGGTGAAACATTCTTGAGTCTTTTAATTTTGATATGAAAAAGGAATGAAAAAGAATCGCATTTTTCCCGACTTTGTGCAAAATCAAAAGGTGGCAGGCGGCCTTGTTTTACTGTTAGTTTGGAATCCTTTCATCGTTTATTATATACATTTGTTCAATGTTTTCAACAATGTACGAAAAATATGGTATTTAGATTTAAGAAGACCAACGTATCAGATGCTGATGAAAAAGCTATAATATAAAATATTATCCAAATAATAAGGAAAAGCTTTGGCCGGTCCTGTCTTAAAAAAACTACAAAACAGACCCACAAGTTTTTCTTTTATTTTTATCTGGAACGGATTTTAAAATAATTGTATACAGTACATAACATGTTTCATATTTGATATTTGGTAAAACTAGAATGTATTAAATCTCCATGTCAAATGTCAATGTACATAATTTGTATTTATACCAATCATTTACTGTACACTGTACAATGTACAAGCATCGATCAAAATCAACAACTAATTTTTTAAAGGAAAAACCATGATGTCAGATGTTGAGCTAAAGCTTCTTTTATTAAGTTGAGATAAAGCTTTTTTATAGCATAAACAAATATTAAATATCTTGAACAGATTTTTAGGGGAGGGAATCTATTATGCGATGGTGGAATTAGGATTTATTTGATAATTGAATGAAAATTTCTCTAATGTGTATCTAAAATCTAGAATCTAGAGTCTAGGAGAATCGTATTTTCTTGAACGGAAGACATTCTATTGATTTCTTGATCCTTGATACGTTTTACATCAGATCTTGTGGCTTTTTGTACTTGATAATGTTTATTTATGAAAAAAATAAACATTATTTAGAGTGTAATATTTGCTTAATATTTTGATGGTGAACACTAGCGCATAATAGCATAACTTATTACTACAGTAGCAAACGGAACCCTATACGAAGCTATGTGCAATGTACATTATTATTGTACATATTCCATTAATTTTGTTATGGAATGGAACGCCGACGGTTGCGTCAGCGAATTTCATATCTCATAGAGATAAACAAATGTAATTAAATCTAAATTCTACGAATTTATTCGTTTGGCGTACCATCAGTAGATTCTACTGTTTACTATTTACTATCTACTGTCTACTGTCAATGCCTTGGAAACCTACGGAAGATGAAGAAAACACATTCATAGAATTTGGAGGCTAGATTCTAGACTTGTCCTATATCGTACAAAAGGCAAGGAACCGATGGAAAGAACTCAAATGATGAAGAATTAATAAAATTTAAATGAATCTTTTCATCTTCAATTAACGCCTGTAACGTCTGTATGTGCCATGTACAATGTAGGGAGTACAGTGCACAATGTGTGCAAAAATCAAACCAAACCATACAAGTCATATAAAATTTATAGATGTCAAATGTCAAGTGTCTCCATAAGCGCTTACTCTTTTATTCATTCATGTTTTTTAGTATGTACCTTGTACATAGTACAATGTTCACAACTGTGTCGTAGTTGAGAATTTGCAACTTACATTTAGATTTGTGGGTTTTAATCAAAAAAATTGTCAAAAATAACTTGAGAGCTACAGCTTCCAGTTTAGCAACAAGGTAAATTATCTAAGGTGACCTTTTTTGTTTTTTTAATCTCGTATTTCATTTCCTAAGTTCTAGGTTGTAAAAAGAAGTCACATTTGGATATTCCTCGCTCGTAGTTTAGCTGGTAGCTTAGAGTGTAGAGTCTAGATAAAAGTGCGGGTAACAATGCTGAGCGAGTACTATTTTAGTACTTGATACAGTTAAAATTAGCGCAGACAGTTTAAAAACCAGTCTCAATGTATTATTCTGAATTCTGAGTCAGAGCACTACACAGGATATAAATAATTACTGTGTCATTGATTTCAAACGTAGTTTATAATTGGAATCCTTTGAGTTTATTAAAATTCCATACGTATTTCATTAATTAGGTAGAAGGCAGACCACAGAACTCAGAATCATTATAAAATACTTGGAGACACCAATACATTATTTAAATGTCATTGCCGAAGCCAATAAAATGATCCTATTATTAACAATTTATTATGGGTTTCAAGTACAAAAGTGCTTCAAATTCAATCATCATACCTGTATCCCAATTTTTGAAATGAGAGAACAGAAAACATTTCACCCCGTAAATTCGTAGTAGAAACATTTCCTTAAATTCTAAATCTATAAACATGTATATGTAATGTGTATTTAATATCCACTGTAGTTTTTTCCAGTGAAAAAACATGGAGCGACTTCGGCCAGTCCTAGAATGGTCAAAAAGAAATCTGTTGCTTGCAACAACACTAGCCGGAGTGATCGTTGGACTAGCACTTGGTACGTCTGATCTGTTTCCGTTTTATTCATCTAAGGTAAAATGATAATGTAGTTTGTAGTATGTTCCATAAATAATAAATATTAGATAGTACATAATGAGTTTTTTAATTCTGTGTAGGATTTTCTCTCAAGCCACTCCAACCCAGTGCGGAAGTGCAGCTTCTCTTAAATTATCCAGGAGAACTTTTTGTCCGAGCGCTGCAACTTATGATAATTCCGAGTGTCATATGTAGTCTGTTTGTTGGTACGTGAATTATTCTTGAATGTGAAACAGAAATATCAGTATATTTACAATGATATAGTAAGAACATGTGTTTGCATATACATTAGAAATTAGAATGAAAAACCTTCCAACGCAAAGATCAGTTTTTATGTGAGCTGTGTGTTCTATGTTGCATGCTAACTGCTGTGAGCACTTACTTTGTGTACATTGTACATTGTACACGTTGTAACTTAAATTGCGTTAGTAAGGTTTTTAAACCCCCCTAAAAAAACAAAGTAAGAAAAGATTATATACACTAAATTTTGGAATTGCAAATATTGTACATTTCAGTTGTAGTAAAATGGATGTAAAAAGAGTGCAAAAGGGATGTCAATATAATAGAAAACATACAATTACCCACGCTGGGTGTCTAGTGTCTACTGTCTCCTGTCTACATCTATGTGTTATTTAATATTATGTGACTTGGGTTTATGTACTTTCTGTCTTTTTTAGGAGCCGGAGGACTGGATGCAAAATCCAACGGGAAGATTTTTTTGTTCACGTTTAGTTATTTTGTGATTACGTCACTGCTAAGTACGGTGGTTGGAGTAATCTTGACTGTAACTATTCGACCAGGTGATTTTTCAATTTTAGAACGTAATAGTACTAGTGACATGCTGGGCAACAGTCCCGCCATTCAGTCAAGCAGTACTTTATTGGATAATTTCCTGGACTTGGGGAGAAATATACTGCCCAATAATATGTTTAGTGCTTTTTTCGAGCAAGTAAGTGTACTGTATTATATTTTGACTTTGATGCCTTTACCCAAAATTCATTTATTAGATCCATATGATAGTGACTGTAGAGTGTAGAATGTAGAGGTATTATGAGATAAGAAACCCGAAAATTGAAACCAAGACGGGGGAAGAATTTAATGAACTCGTGGCTAAATTAAATGTTTGACCTACTTTTCTAGTTTTTAGTCCTTTACCATTGAATGTTCGACATGTTCTCATTTGTTCATTTGTCCCTTTTTTTGTTTCTCTTCATTTCCGTCTTTTATCTTTTACCCTATTTGAAATTTGAGGTTGAATTTGAATTTGAATTTGAATTGGACTCAAATTTATCTACATAAAGACTCGAGTCTGGAATGGTTTCTAGTTTCTACTCGTTTGACTCATGACTCGCGACTCTAATTCCTTTATCCGTTTAATTGTCTATTGCTACAAATTACTTGATGTTTCTATTTGAATTTTGAAATTTGTATTTGTATTTGACTGAGTTTCTCCTTTTCCTATGAATTGGATAGACTTCAACTCAATTTCAAGAACGAAATGGAGCACCCGTCCGTGTTATATCCACACGGTAAAAAAATGCATTATGCATTATAATTTGTATCACATAATACATAAAATATGTATATTATGAATGCATTTTTGATGATGACTAAATAATTTAAGACTTTCTCCCCACTTTCTCTAATTGCTTCCTTGTGTAACATGTAGATTTGTACATTCACTTTATTTGTGGCTTTAACTTTAGTATTTGAAGCTGAACACATAATATTACGTATATGACGTACGATATACGAGTCAAGTGATATAATCGGTAACACCGTTTATGGCTGGTAAAATGCATGAAACACGTAACATGGAACACACTTCTTGTCAACATGCTTAGTACTTAGTATTTAAATAATATTTTGGACATGGGCGTCTGTTTGAAGTTTAAAGTTTGGTAAGAATTGTATAGTTGGCGGTATAGATTATATATTATTATATTATATTATATTATATTTGATTATAATTAAAATGTTTCATGGTATTTTATTGGGCACGTGGGTTCATTTATGCAGTCTGTTGTACACTGCCCGTTGTACGTTGTACATGCAGATCGTATGGCTTTATGTAAATAAATCAAATCACAAGCGTCAAACAAGAGACATGAAAGGGAATTCGGTTTTTGAATTTATAATTTTGAATAATTCCTGATTTCCTGAATGAAAACGTAGAATTTTCCCATCTTTGCACAACGTACAATTCATAAACACGTACAATATCGATGTATTCCCTTGAACACGAACAAGATAATGAGAAGACTCACTTGTCTTTACATATCTTTATATATGGTTCGTAACACCCAGATTTACATTTGCATTTGCATTCTGAAGTATCTGTCGTCCCTTATGTTGCATGAGTGATGCAGCATGACTTTTCGTATGTATTTTGTATTTTGTAATGTGAATGAGTAAACAGTAAAGAGTAAAGCCTAAATAATACGTAGTAAACAAGAGAACAAGAAAGAGAAAGAGAGAGCAATGGAAAATGTAAAATTTGAAATGATATTAATGAACAAGTTTAATGTTTACATTCTATGCATTACATGTTATATATCATAATATATGGTATGTAACTTGCACGTATACATTTTTAGTCGTGGAACAAACACTCTGGGAATCATTTTCTACACGCTCATGTTTGGTTTTGGAGTATCAAGACTTGGTGAAAGGGGGAAGCCGGTTATGGATCTTTTTAAAGGTCTCGAGGCTTTAGTCATGAATACTGTCACTGGAGTTATTTGGTAATGATGAATACACATTTTGTAATTTTGTGATTGACATTGTAAACACGTAGAACGTAGAAGCGATTGCAAAACCACCATACATCATACACCATGCCCCATGCAAATGCATTTTAAATGAATGACTGTTGACAGTGTAAATGGAAGGATACGCTGTATTTTGTATTGTGTATTACTTTGTTTTTTTAAGGGTGACTCCGATTGGAGTTGCAAGTATTATTTGTGCAAAAGTTCTAGAGGTGGAGAATATGCTGAGTGTCATGGCACAACTTGGTCTCTTTGTCGTAACGGCCAGTAGTGGGATACTCATTTATCAGTGGGGCATCCTCCAACTCATTTACTTTTTGATAATTCGTAAAAATCCTTTTGAGTTCTACGTCGGTGTTTTACCCGCAGCCTTAACGGCATTCTCAGCCTGTTCTTCGTAAGTGTTGAACGTTGAATTATATTTGCTTTGAAGTTTAAAGTTTACCTATACCTGTTCATGTCCCTTTTGTAAAATGTTTAATATGAGAACTATACACTATATACTAACATTTTATTTTGTCACATTAAATGAAATATGCGATTTTAGTGGTGCTGCACTTCCGGTGACATTGAAATGCCTGGACAAACTAAAAGTAGATCCGCGGGTCTCGCGCTTTGTCGTTCCTACAGGTGAATGAAACTCTGTAAACCGCTGTGATGTGCGCTTTATTTATACATTTATTCATGGTGTATTTTCTTGTGAAATTCTCATGTCTTTTGGATTTTGATGATTTCCACCAGGTGTTGTTGTGAACATGGATGGAACTGCGTTATTTGTGTGCACTGCTTCTATTTTCATTGCTCAAATGAACGGACTGGCTCTCAGCTTCTCGGATTATTTTACAATTTGGTAGCTAATTGTTTTTTACTTTATATTTTGTATAACCACGTCATTCATCGTACATGAAAATAATCGGTGGGTTTAGTATTTGTATTAGTAGTCATTAGTACTTCACTGTAATTAGTAATATGAAACAAAAGTCAATTAGTTTTTCTCGTCTCTCTTGGTTCTAGTTTAACATCAACGGCTGTGAGCATCGCCACGCCCGCTGCATCTCCATCCGCTTCATTGACAATCATGTTCATCATTTTAAATGCTATTAATTGTCCAACCGAAGACATTGCACTTTTGTTTGCAGTAGACTGGTTTGTGTAAGTGTGCAATGCTCAAAATTAAATTCATTTCTACTTTCCTTCATGTCACTTGACATCTGCTTGACATTTTAGTTTGCAGAAATTAAAAAAAATATACGTACATAGGTACTTTGAAAGAACGTAATTGGTAGGTCCAGTTGGATGTTTTAAAATTATTTGCAAATTTACCCCAAAAAGGTGTTTTCTTATTCCATATTTCAGTCCTGGCCTCAGGGCGTAATTAGTTTTCCTATACGATACACAATACAGAAGCTTCAATAGTGAAAAATGATATATTTCATGCAGTGCACCGCATTTTAATCAGACAAGCAGAGTCAGAGATAAGAAAGAGGGGAGAAACGGTGTGGCTGATGCTGATCCGGTTAATGAGGATGCTAAAATAAGCAGTTGAGCCCAGAAAATCTGGAAATCAGACACTAAAATTATCTCGGATTACTCTGGATTTGTACATGATTTAGACGGAAATTAAATTCCTTCTTTGATCTCCTCGTCCTTTTTTCCTCTTTCTTATACTTCTCCAGTTCTTTTTCCCAGCTTTCTTTTCTTGATTCCTTGAGGTCGTATGTATGTATTTCATATACAACGAGCAATGAGATATTTATATAACAGATTGAAATCCCTTTAGCTTCACATCACTTACTTCTTACTCCTTGTTATATAATCAATCCAATATCCAATCGTATGTAGTAGTAATACCTATACATATGATACGAAGAAAATATATATGTACCTTAGCTGCTCAAAATTTGCTTCTCCAATAACAAACACAAAACGTTTTTTTAAAGAAAGACTACTATAAAATTCCACGAAAATGAAGCACATGAAGTAACATGACATGACATAACATATACATTTACATTATACAAGAAGTATATTGTACATTGTATAATATATATATTATATGCAGCAGATGCATAGGAGGAAAAAATCAATAGAAAATAGAATCTCCTACCATGGAATCCATCACTTTGTAAGTATTTTTGTGACAGTTTGTGTTTTTTTGTATACCAAGTATTTTCTGTTTTGTAAGCACAATAAGTTACATTGTCGAGTGTCGAGATACTTTCAGAGAAAGGTCACTACTTTTCAGTTAGACATTCTTTTCAAGGAGAAAGGGAAAAAAGTAAAAGTTTTCAAGATGTACAATTTAGAATTGTAGAAGGTAGACTGACAGCTGGCTTGATTTTCTGTCACTTATAAATTCAGTCTTTGAAATTGTTACAAAACGTATTCTTATTTTAACAATGCAAGACATCCTAATCGGATGATCCGATACATAAGATACAAAAGGTACAAGGTATTTTTGACATTCGAATGGTCTGACTTTTTTGGTTTTCTATAAGTTCACTACTAACAACTACACATAATGTATTTTGTATTGTGTATACATATGCTATATGCTTTATTATACTTTATATATTATTTTTTTCCTATAGAGATCGACTTCGTACGACAAATAATGTGCTGGGTGACTGCTACTGTTCTGCGATTGTGGAACATTGGTTAAAGTCGGATTTAGAAGCCATGTCGGGTTTTGAAAGTCCGCCTGAAAAATCCACACCACTGGCCTCGCTTGAGATACAAGGTGGTGATGCGAAGGAAAAGCCACGGTAGATTTGTACACATGTATTCATTAATTAGAGTGTTTGTTTGTTTTTTTTGTTTGTTTAAACTTTATTAACGTGCTAAGCTTTTCAGTACATATGTATTGTTTTTCAAAAACGAGCACAGGGTAAAGAGTAAAAATAAAGATAAAATATAAAGGAAAGTCATGAAAGTAAAACGTTTTTTTAAGAATCCACAATAATGATCCTTTTTTTTTCTACCTACGAAACCTACATTTTCCCCTCAATTAGAAATTTTTATGGACAGGAATTAACGAAATAGTTTTTGGAAGAACTAAAGCACAAAAATGTCTGGAACATTGTACAAATAATAAAAAGTATAAATAATTCACAAGTGTTTGGGTTTAAAATTAAAATATTTCATTACAAATTATGAGATTTTATCCTTTTTGATTTTTATTATAAAAAACACTGTAATGAGTAACGAGGTTTATTTATTTCATCATAAATTATACACCATAATTCATAATATATCATATCAAATTTATAAGTATATATTTAGCATAAAAATACTTAGATATCATATAACGTACATAAAAATTAATATGGCATGTTTGAAAGTCATACGAGTGGCTTCTGCAACCAACATTAATGTTATCAACTGAACATTCAACGCTGAACAACGTACAAAGTAAAAATGTGTAAATATAGATAATAGTATGTAAATTCTGGAACTATCAAACCTTGTACCATAATACTGACTGCTAAATAAATGTCTTTGGTTTTTGTTTTTTGTTTTTTTTTTCATACAAAAAGAATTCGTTAATAAAATTTATCGTCTAAAAAACGGGATTGTTTTAAAAATATACAGTATTTTATGGAAGAAGAATACAACTTGCTCTCACCTCTCATCCTTAAGTGTTTCTGTTGTCTGGTAACTTTGGCTCCTTTTTTAATTTTTAATAGCCTATTATGATGAAGTTTAAGAGAGGTAGACGGCAAAATAAATAATTGAAAAAACTAGAAAAATAATTGGAAGAGATATTCTGAAATATTGTTCAATTTTCTCCAGTAGTGACTTTCCACTTCGCGGTTTCTGAAAAAACAATGTATGAAAATCCATCAATCATCAATCAACAACAAGTCACAAGTCATTACATGAAATGATTCAAGATTTGAGATTATATTATTAATTTTACATGCTTTTTCCTGTATTCTAGATTCTAAAAATATGAGTATTGAGCATTGAGTATACAAGGGTCAAGTGGAAAATCATCAATCATCTACGCATGTTTGTGTGATCATTTCATACCTGTGACAGCTCAGTCTGTGATTCGGACTGACTGGTGACTGGATTGCTTGTGTCTTGATTTAGAGTTTGAATGATTCGAATGAGACTGACGGTAAATGCAATGAGTACTACAATAAAACTGATGGAAATCCAGACATCCACTGCTGTAACTGTTGCACTTGTTGGGGAGCCCAGTGCACTCGTTTGGGAAACCATTGTAAGAACAAGAATGGATAAACTGTTGATTGCAAGCCTTGTAAAATTTACAAGAAGCTGAGCGTTGCAGGCGCTTGCTGTCTTGGAACTTTTTAGGAAAAATGAGGCGTAGGAAAGAGCAGCAAAAACAAATGCAGGAAGGATTGCTCGAAATACCAGGCGAATTCCAGACCGATTCAAATTGAAGGTGAGTGTAAGTTGAGAATATTCACCTTCCTTGGTCCTTAAGTTTCTATTGGACTGGTCCATTGATGAAAGAGAGTACTCAGAATCATACACAGTCACATCTTCATCCACAGTTCCATGCCATATTAAATCAACGTGAATTCTAGTGTATGCAACTGCAAACAAACCCAAAATCCCAAATAGAAATTTTTCTTTTTTACACAATTTTACATGCGTAATGCGTATAAGCACTAAGCACACAAATACTAAAACAGTGAATCATTTTTGTAACTATTATTAAACACAAAATGTATACAACATAATTTATTTGTATTTGTCTTGTATTACGTGATTGGAGTGTCAGTGGGCAGGACTGTCTGTCGAATGGGAATTTTTTGAACGTCATTTCACAATTCAGTTTGATAGCGAGCCTTTAAAGAGGAGAAAAGTGAGGAATATTATATGTTATTTAATATATCATGTACAATTACATACAAAATACATTTCTTTATCGATCATTTTTTTTTACTAGTAACACAGTTCCTTACCTCTCGGTGTAATTTATGGAACCATCTGAAGAGACTTTGAGAGAAGAACTGTGGCGTTCAGGATTTTGTGCAGAAACTGCATTGATTACATAAAGATCTGGAAGCCAAATTTGAGGCAGTTCATTTGAGAATATTTGCTCTCGATTTGAGATGAGGCCTGTCAGTCTTGAATCCGTCCACTGAGACTTTAGGATTAAGTCAACGGTCAAATCCTCTTGGTTCACATCTCTTATGGATGAGACTTGGACATTGACTTTAATATAATCGGCAACCGCATCATTATTTGGGCGTAAAGCTCGATCATAATCTTTTGGAAGTGTCAAACCAGAGACGGATACTGACCAACCAATCCTACAAGAAAAATAAAAAATAGGCAAAAAGATAAAAGACATTCATGCAGATTACAGATGCAATTTCAGATTGTGTATCAATTCTCAAGTTTGAATTATAGTCTACAGTTTCCGTGAGAAATTTGGTGAACAAAGTTGGTTCTATCATTTTGCAGAACAGTGAAATCAGAACCAGTGAAATACAGTAGCATGTCGAATGGTTATTGGACACAAAAAAACTCGTTGGGTAAATGTCTCGCCTGATAGAACTTTTACACAGTATTTCGATTTTGATTTACCTAGGCTAAATGACAAAAAATACATGGTGAATTTGAATTTTATTTTATTCTAATCGTTTTTGTTTTCGCATGTGTTTAGTGTGTAGTGTCTGCTAGTTGTTTCATAATACTTAATATATTATGTAGCTGAACTTTTAAACGGGTGTCAGTTTAGTGAACAAGAAATTTGTAAACTTTTGGTGATGACTGACGCAAACTACCACCACATAGGTAACTTGGAAATTATATTTCCATTTTCACTATTATATCATTTATTATTTTATTATTTTATTACTTTATTATTCAGTCATGAGTAATTTTTTTACTTTTTAAAACTTTTTGAATATTGAATATGAAATTTGAAAATTGCATAGAATTATTGATGAATTGTGTACAATAGAGAACAGAGATAAAATTGGTTCAACTTACATGAAAAGATGAAGAGCTGCTACAAGTATATTATTCCAAGTCTGTTTAGCCATCTTTATGATATTTTGTACTATTTACAAGGCAGGCCGGTTGTTGGTCTTCTTTCTACTTTCTACTGCTGATTGATCTGCAAATTTTAGAAAAAAAGTTATGAAATGATTATGATTTTGAAACGTACGGTTGACGGTAGAAATTCGATAAATCATGTCATGTATCTAAGAACTACGTCTCGACTCTCAACAAGAGACAAGACATCGTAACTAAGTACAATATTATTGAAAAAAGTTCAATAATGTTGCCTTGATTTTGTCAGTCAATTAGACATCAGACACACGAATAAATTCTTATATTGATTTTATCTGTATTAAGGATGACGTAAAAATAGGCACATAATATGTGAACAATAAAATTGTCTCGTATTTTCCAAATTTTTGTTTTCAACTTTCAACCTTTTGTAACTTTTGCCTTATTTCCTTTCCTTAGAATTCGTCTTGAGTCTTGAGTTAACGTTTTCATCTATCACATAACTTTGCATTATAGTCTACTTCTATTTTCTCTTCTTCTACCAATTCATCTGTCTTTTATTAATTTCTGCCACTTTGCACGAATTTCTACAGCCTACACTCTACAGTCTACAGTCACACAAAACACAAATACGATACAAGACACAAGACACAAAATACAAAATATCAGGAGAAGGAAAAGAACTGAAACACTTCAAAATCCATTCATCTTGAATTTGCTCGTTTCTTTCTTTCGGCACATTGGATATGATGTGATGAATAGTCCTCTCACGTTACACATTATACTTTACAACTCTACACTCTACACTCTACAAAATACACAATACACAATACACAAAATACGAACCAACTACCAACTAGAAACTTTGCAGTTTACGTAATAGGCATAAACTACAATATAACTGGAAGACAAGGAAGTAATCTTTTTGATACTCTGAGTAACCCGAGAGCTGTGGTATTAAAAATTAAAAGTAATGTGAGATGTGAGTTGACTTTTTTCTTCACTGTACAAACAAACAACGAGATGAGGAGTAGCTACTGTACACTGAAGACTGTACACTGTACACTGTTCTGGTAGCTGACAACTGACAATACAATTCAAAATATTTCTTTTTGATATTATGTAATGTGTGTTATTCAATGTGGAATATGCATGTTGCATGCACCATGCATTAATCGTGTATGAGCACTTAAAATATATTAAAAGTCTGATCAAAATGGTAGAGTGTTGTACCAAATAAGATGAGGGAAATAAATACTAATGATAATAAAAGGGACGTAGATGCATAATATCTACATAATATTATGTCGTCCCGTATCCGACACTAAAACTAAATTTGAATATGAAAGCATTATGTATCTAGATTCTAGATAATATTATGTTCTCGGGGAAGAAGGGCTAATTGAAGTGAAGTTCAATACCCCAACAACCAACCAGCAACAACAGAATCCACTCGGTTGAAAAGTACTTACAGACACTCGGTTATATCTGCAGGAATCTATCTATTTGATATTTGACCATGTATTTTGTATTTTGGATACAGACAGAGTTCAGTCATGCATGCATGTGGATTGCATAAATACTAAACCTACGCTACATATAAATTTAGACTTTAGACGGATATCTTCAATAAAAAGACATGTATTGAGCTTTGAGCTCAGTCGTTGTCTACCACTTACATTTATAAGCTGGTGAGAAAGGGAGAGGAGGAAGGAGGACTACAGACCAAGATGCTGGCAAAATACAAGTATATATAATATATAAATGTTTCAGCTCATACATTCTTTTTTTTGGTCTGATGGAGACGAATATATCATGTATAATGTATTGTGTATTGTGTAGTTTGATCATGAGAATTTCCATGTGCATATATAAAAAATGCATAGACCGAGGTATTTATAGTGACGAATTCAATAGTTAGAAAAACAGAATGGGAGAGAGATATACAGAGAGAGAGAGATTCGCGGACACAAGGGAGAATTCTAATCTTACACACAGAGGAAATTCCTTGAGGCTATTTTTCTCTCATTGTGGTATCAAAACACTAAATAGTAGCTTGTCAATTACTCTATTATTATTAGTATCAACATCACCAACACGATTTTTCTGGTTGTTTTAGTGGTGCAAGTTTTACAAAACTCCAACAACCAACAATACAGGACATTCAAGTTTTGGAATTTTAAATAAAATTCATTGTAAAGATTAAAGATGACAACGATCCTATCCTACTAAATATATAAGATTCAAACGAGCTACAAGGTCAAAATGACAAATGACATATTAAATGCCTGTACATAACACAAACTAAAGTAGATGTACGAATCATCAACTGAAAATAAGGATTAACGATAATTGAAGTTGTAAATAAAAACACTATTTAATGCACAACTTGGAGCTCGTTATTCAGTACTGTAATTAAATCGGCCTTATAAAAACGGGAGTTTTATTGAATTTTATCCTTCCATATTATTTTTAACTAGAATAGCAAACTATTTTTTCGCCGTTTCAATTGGTCAGTAAATTAGGTCACTTGCTCAAGTATCTAGTATAGACAAGAGTATTTTGACATTCACCTTTGCTTGCTCAAAAAAGGTCCTGCAGAAGATTAGTTTAGTTTCTTTAGTACATGATTTCAAAGTACTGAGCTTTTGTTAAAGGTATAACGATGTAATAAAACACTGTAGACAGAAAGCCTTATCTGCTATTTGTAGAATGACCTAGAGAGTTGATATTTAATATCTGAAGACTATAGAGACGTTGTTTACAATGTGACATAATTTATTTAGTCTCAAGTTCAGATGGAATCAAGAATCAACATGCTCAAAGCATTAATTGAACCATATCATAATTCAAATACAAATACAAATACAAGTATTTTGTGAACCTATATACTGCTTCTCGTTTTCTTTTCTATCGTACATTTTTCCATGTGTGATGTGTAAATATTTAGCCTCCAGGCTGATTTCTGCTTTGCTTCAAAGTACTGAAGCAACAAGCATTCTGTGTTTGATTTTCCACTTTCCTTTTACACAGAAGTCAAATACGTAAAACTTTTTACAAAATTCATTCGTTGCTTGATTTTTGATTGAAAGAATCATCCTTACTCACAATCATAGTCAGTACTCTGTACTTAGCTCTCATTTTATAGGAATTTGGAATTTGCAGACGATACATAGGTTTAAAAATCTTAGAATTCGTTTTAGGTTGCCAATTCAGAAACAGATTTAAAAGAGTTCAGTTATATAATATCTCTTTAACATCTACAGATTATAATTCAGTGTCTATCATGTAAATTCCCAAAGACGTCAAAATCTAGTCAAAATTTAGTGTATCTGAAAATCGTGAAGTATTTTATACAGATACGTCAAGAATGGACATGGGTGGTGTACTTACTACTTACTACTTACTAACAAGTACTGTATAGCATAAAGCATAATATATATCAATATAGAGCGAATATATTATGATCCTTCAATGATTTCTTTACCCTTAAATGAATAATCCCCAAACTCTAATACACGCATATACTTCATACTCGATACTACATATACATAATAATATAATAGTAGTGCACATCTGCCCTGAAACCAATCAAGTTACGTCATAACAAAAGTTGTGTATTGCATGAAAATCTTTGCTCTGTATTATGCATACAAGACACAAGAGAAAAGGAAAAACTTGATATGATGCAGTTTTTTGTTCGTGCTCTTGAATCTTGAACATACGTAAGAAGTAAGAAGAAAGAAGAGACGCTTTTCAAGAGAGAGAGAGAGAGAGAGATAAAACTTGAACTAAAACGTTGTTGCTGTTTACTTTGTTTTACCTGTATTCTGTATTTTGTTCCGTATGTTGTCAAAGCAGGGATGGACTCGAAATTCGAGAGCGTGCTGCCCTATTGAGTATTGAGTATAAAGAAATAAACAAGTGAAGTATGCAGCATGCAGTATAGAGTGTAGAGAATACAGAGTGCTGCGAAAAATTGACCCGTCCAAAAAAGATGAGAAAAATGTTGTATTTCCTGTTTGTTCTCTCTTCTTATTACACTACAACTACTACTTCTTCTTCTCTTCCTTTTTTTCTATACTACGACTGATGGTTGATGGTGAATTAAGATGATCCTTTGGCAAAATAAAAAATCTTTCTTTCCCCCTCCTTCTTCAATCTTGAATCTTAATGGTAATACGCTGACAATGACCAGTGCAGTGTAAAAAAAACCAAAGATCAGAGAGACAAGAGCAAGAGTATTAAAAAGTAACCTTGTCTTCTACTTCATCACGAGGTTCTAACAAAAATTCCAAGCAACACTTTGTATATTATTATGTTTTTTTTTGCCTTTTCCACTTTTCTTCAGAATGAAACTTTTATATTTTACACGTTTTTGAGCTTATTAAAAAAAAGTATGTTTTTTTGAAACAGCAGTACAAAATCTATGTAAAATGTAATGAAATTAAGTTACTCATCAACAGCCAATCCTATGTTTTTCCCCAAAATACTATGAAATTTTATAACTTGTAAACTTGATCATAATATTTTTTTATTTTTCGATTCGGACATGAGCAGTAAACTAAACTTGAAATAAACTCAATGACATTTTGTAATTCATTTAGGTATCTCAGTTTTTAGATTTATACATTAAAACTCTATAATGTACTACTACGAATATTCACAAAAGCACTGTAAAATGTTGTTACTATAAAATATAAAATATTATGGGGATTTGATTCTAAAATTTTCTTTGTTCAAATGAAATAGAGGATTGAAAAATGATGGTTTTGGGATTTTTATTTACCTGATTTATTTTGTTAAAAATACACACGCACACACACGAATTCATAACAATTATTTTAACAGCATGCTAGTTTATGCGTATAATGTAAACACAATTAGAAATTATGAAAACGGGAACACGTGTGTGAAAGAAGATATTTATTTATTTCACTTTTAAAGATTTCCAGTGAACAAAAGCTCAAAGTTCTGTCTCAATTGTGATATAGTGTCACATACTGTTTTCTCCGTCATACAATTAGAAATATCAACTGTATGTAATCTTGCAGTATAAATTTGCTTTTCTTGTTTCATGTATGATGTAGGTAAGATGACACTGCTACATGATATAGAACAGATGAACAAACGTTGAAACTTTCACAATCCCTGTAGTTCGTTGAATTAAAAATTTATTGGGAGGTCAAGAATGCACTGATACATTTAATTTTAAACTTTAAACTGTGAAGATTGTTGATAAATTGATGACACTAAATTGCCTAAAATTTTATTCACATGTGTGTATAAATATTACGTTCTACCTCCTTTTCTTTACAATGAACAACTGACAGCAGTCAAAAAAACGTGTACGCAAAATATTATGTTTGTGTGTCTAATGTATACGAATGGATTTTAGTATAGTATAGCAGAAGCAGTACAAGAATACATATATATATATTGTGCGTTATATTACACATCACATACACGAGCCAGAAGAATTCATGTTTGACTCTTACTTGTGTCTACCGATTTTTTTTTCTCGAGCTGTAGTTGGTGTTGATGCGATCAACCAAAAACCAAAAGACGTCTCTACTTACGAGGAAGACTAGTATACTAGTAACTTGAATAAAAAAGTTTGATATGTCTGCATAGTACACATCAAACCTCAAGCTAATAACAAATAAGGGGCAGTGGGTATTATTCTTTGTACTATATGTTATGTTACATAAAGTGAGACGTGATCTTTTCAACTTTTGCATATATTATGCAGTACACTTTGATCTTCTCCCTAATTTCTTGTGTATCCCTTGTACAGTTATAAGTAATACACACTACACATATAACTGTGAGCTCAAACCAGTATAGCAAAGACTCACTGTAATCTATAGTTAATGCATAAATAAGATACTTGTACATGAAAAAAGTACTGTATTTTGTATGGGGGAAATATGGAAATCTGCAATCATATAATGTAACGTCACTTACACTATAAATGATGACTTTTTTTAAGCATTACTTATTTTTCACCCTTCTCTTGTTTACCCCATGTCCCATGCTCCTTTTCACTGTGTGGATCATAGTATATAGGTAACAATAATAATAATAATCTAACGTGTAAAGGAGAATTACGTACATATCTAAGAATACATAATCCATCTTGCATATATGCCCAATTGTCAGATTATTCAGTATCACTATGTATATAAGTACATATGCAAATAAAGTAGAAGCATTACCTTTTCTAATGCCAGTTTCTTTGACACATGGAAAACGAAAAGGCTTGTTATGAAAAAAAGACAAAGCCTTTTCTAATTACCCCATGTACATATGTATTGTTTTTTTTGCATGCCAAAAGTTTGTTTCATGTTCCAAAGAGCTTTACATTTTTAGAAAAATTAACATTCAAGTTTTCTAAACTCGACGAAAAAGATCTCTTTCGTGGAAATGATCCATTGGATCGGAATCGGGTTCACGATCGGGGTGAGAATTCAGAATTCAAGTAAAACTGTAAAACCGAAACATAGAAAGATATAACTGCACAATGAGTACACACTGTGTGCATTTCCTTTTTGTGAAATGATAAAAAGCTCATGACTTAAAAATGCAATGTGTAAAGATAAATTTATAATTGTAATGATAAGTGCTATCGACTGTATAAGTAAATAAAAAAGGGAGATATCAATAAATTAAAATGTACATGTTTATTTTATATGGGTCTGTGTACTTTACTAGGTAGTAGTAGTTAGGTGTTTTAACCGAGTGGAGCACTCTTGTCAAAATGAGAGGCTTTCAAATTG
Source organism: Sminthurinus aureus (assembly GCA_034698265.1). Classification (NCBI taxonomy): domain Eukaryota; kingdom Metazoa; phylum Arthropoda; class Collembola; order Symphypleona; family Katiannidae; genus Sminthurinus; species Sminthurinus aureus. The sequence continues at coordinate 2,395 of JAQGBH010002196.1, read as the reverse complement.
CTCTTCAGCTCTGCAAAACCAGAAGTAAATATTCTTGTTCTTCGTCATTAATCCGTCTGCTCTCAGGTCGTCAACAACATCATTGTTATTCCATTGCAGTGTCCAATAGTCCGAGTCGGATTGTTAAACCCAGTTCATCAATAATCACCGGTCGATCATTTAATTTGTTTAATTACAGCAAAATGAGTTACAGCGTTGAAGCTCGTGGAGCCGAAAATTCAACAGACTTTGCTTTGTATTTTCGTAAGTTTTATTTATTATTACGCAATTTTTATAATATTGTCAACTTATTTTGTACTCTCTTTATTAAACAGATTGGTGTAGAAAATAATCATAATCATCATTTTAATAATTACATTTTACATAAACTTTGATATTATAGGCATATTTTTGAACGACGGACGATGGGATTTTACATTTTTTATTTTTTATACATTTATTGAATAGTTGGACTATATTAAAGAAACACATACATATGTGTAATGTGTGTAGGTTTAATCGGCTTTCATTGAAAAGACAAAAGACAAATCTTAAATTTGTAGATCAAGAAATACCAAGTACCATGTCGTTTTAAAATAATGAATGATTTTATCAACCATCTGAAAAACATTTTGAAATTTCTGGGTCCAAAAAGTCTCCTTCAAATAAGTACCATTTTGATGTATTTAGTATTTAGTCAATAGTCAAGAGAATCCTGAATTGTGAACACATGTCATTATTTTTTTTTATCATAATTAAAATACCTCGAGAGTCACAAGTTCAAAGGTACACATTACGTTAACATTTGACATTGAACGATGAAATGGTCAGGTTTAGTTTGATAAAAATGAATATATACTTATTATATGTATATAATATTAGACGTATTTGTATAAAACATAGTAAGTTTTAAGTATATTGTATACATGTCCAAATCAAATTGGAGATAACATTATGTGTATTATAGAAATGGAGACTGATATAGGATAATATTATTATAGATAGTTAGATAAATATACCATGCTTTTTGTAGTAGGTTATTTAAAGTTTAAAGTGTATATAATATATATTCAAAAACATACAGTCATAAATACAAGTCCTGTATCCTGTAATAGATACGAATTAAAAGCATAATATGTATGCTTAAATCCGATGTCTGCTTATAGCTTATATAATATTATTATACTATCCTTACAAGGTCAACAAGTGGGACGTAGGGCTATATATTACTGTAAAAGCATTACTTATGCATAGAAAGATAGAACATTTAAAATACTAAAAGTGTTTTATTCTATTGTGTAAAACTTGCTTATCCATTTCCTGGTCGTATAATATATTATTATAATGGTTAGTATTAGATGACAATAATATTAGGCATGCGGGAGATAAACATGCAAATCCTTAATATGATTGAAAAGCTTACTATAAGTGTGTTCAGAAAAGTCTCATTTTTACGGTTTATGTTTTCTGCTACATCATAGGTTAGAAACCGTAATAGATGTATTATATTGATGAAATAAGAATAAAGCGGTATAATATATGCCTAGATTTATACAACGGACTTTGATTTTATTTTTATTGACTTAATATTTCTTCCAATAGGATAATAATATAAGCTCCAAACAGCTACAATACATAAGCAATACATTAACATTGATCGATCTCTTTATTATTATTATTATGACTCAACAGGGGATCAAAATGGAACAGTAGTCTCTCCATTTCATGACATTCCTCTATTTGCTGATCCTGAACGGAAAATTTTTAACATGGTTGTGGAAATTCCAAGATGGACAAATGCAAAAATGGAGGTATGATATAACATTATTATTATATCTCATGAATATTATTTTATGGGACCTTAATACAAGTACATACAGATGGTTATTATTATATTATGCTTCAAGCTAGTACTAGTGTTTAAGAATTTGAATGTGACATGCCAGTCCTGCAATAATAATACATTATAGTTGTTCTTTAATTTTACACACGCACATGTTATAATGTTCTACATTCTACGTGTAGTATAGCATGTGCTGATTCGATAACATTTCTTTTTAATGACAGCATATTATTATTATTGATTAATTGGTATTATATAATGTGTTATTATTATTTTACATAATTGTAACATCGTAGATTGCTACAAAAAAACCATTGAATCCTATTGTGCAAGATCAAAAAAATGGCAAGCTCAGATTCGTTCATAATTGTTTCCCTCATCATGGATATATATGGAATTATGGAGCTTTACCTCAAGTAAGGTTTCTGTCATTATTTTTTTTTTCTCGACTATTTTATGTCACTACAATATATTGTTTAAATATGCGCTATGATTGTATAAAGGGTTTCATGTAATGTACTGTCTCTTGTACATATGCTACATGATATCAAATTATAATAATTTTTTTAAACA
>JAQGBH010002195.1:0-25958 GCA_034698265.1 Sminthurinus aureus | reverse complement strand
TGACTATATTCCTATACTCAATACTCAATACTCACACACCATATCACATCAAATATTATATACATTTGATTGGATTGAATTGGATTGCTTTTTCTCTCTGTACCTTTTGTCCTCTGTATAAAGGATAATAAAGTATAGCGAACCTATTTCCTATAGGCTAACAAATAGAGTAGAGAGTCCATGATACATGATGAATGATAAATGCACACACTACACACTACACACTACACAGGTACGGATACAGAGAGGAGGGATAGAAAATGAGGATTTTTGAAAATGATCGATACGCTCCGTGTCTCCTCTGTTCTCTGTCTTGTGTATTGTTTACTGGGATCAACATGTTTCATAAACGTGTCTCTAAATCAAAGGACTCGATGGCTCGATGGAGAATGTTGAGAGAGAGAGAGAGACAGATAACACATGAAATCACAACAGTATCATTTATTACAATTAAAAATCTCGAGGCTCGAGACTCGAGAGAGAATCTTGTCCTGGTTAAAGAGGAGAGCAAACTACAAACTACAAACTACATTTCATTACACATTACACTGTGTTCCACTGTATTACATTACACTCCATTACACTTTACATTCTACCACCATGACAATGACCAGAAGCAGAATGAGGAGCTAAGCTGACAATATCTTGTTTTTCTCTGCCAAAAAGGACGAGTGAGAGGTGATCAGAGGGCTGCCGCTAGCACAATTAGACCTACTTTGGGTGATTTCATGACAGCCCACAATAAAATACGCTCAAGTAGGGTGACAATGAAAAATACTTGACCTAAAGCGACAACTTTTCTACCAACCACCAACTACAAACTACAATACAAACTACAAACAGCTCCCAATACACTCATGACTCTTGAATCTTGAAACCAACGAGCATGGTTTATTGTTTAAACAATCTCTGTGTTCTCAGTGTTTCTGCTTCAGTCTCCACAGTCTACAGTATACAGTCTACAGCTCCTATTCTATGACATTGTGTACAAATGTGCCCAACAGCACACAGGTCAATGTGAGTCAATGTGAGTTATGATAAAAATTAAAAAATTTCATTTACTTGCTTATGATTTTGAGTTTTGTCATTGTCATTCCCATTGTCATTAGATTCTCAACCTTCATGTTACATTATCTACAAGTTTTATGTCACTCCACTCATTCTTTTCAATTGAAAAAACTTGAAATTCATCCTTTTCACAGTTATCCACAATTCACAATCTCCTATTGTAAATTTGTACTTGTATATTTTCTATCATTTCCATCACCCATTAAAATACAATTGAACAAAGGAATCGGATAAAGTGTTTGCGTATTTTTTTCCATTTACCACTTTTATTATCAATTCTCATCTCGTACATGCAAGTTGTAACTTGTAAGTTGCAGTTTTCCCCCTTTTCTTATCTCCATTTCTTCAAAAGTTCTTTCAAAGAATCCTTCTTTATTTGCTCGAGACTCGAGATTCGAAACTCTAGACATTTTGTTTGTCAGTTTGGTTAAAAAGTTAAAAGTTGAGAATTTGGAATTTGGAATTTATGCTTGTGATAACAATTTGCTATCGACGTCAATTTGCTAGGTTTGTTCAATGCTCAATTCTCAATTCTCAATGCTCAATGCTCAATGTGCAAGAATCATGGATGAATAGAGGAGAGATGTAGTTGGATATCCCTATGAATTTTCTAGTTGGTTGGATTTGGATAGTTTCAATAATAAGAATAATTACTCTTTTCTACACTCTACACTCTACACATGATGCTTCTGACCTTTTGCCTTCTCTGCACTCAACACTCAAACAGACTTTTGGACTCACCTTTGCTCTGGTAAAACTAAGTCGAGTTGAGCTAATTGTTGGTTTATCCCAAAGATTTACGATTAGTGTGTTTTAACTGGAAAGTAATTACAAAGAAAGTTTTGAGTTTTGAGCTTTGAGCTTTGAGTTTTTACTCCCAACCAGCCGACCAACCAACGAACCAACGAAGGAATGAATGAGAAGGAGCATTCATCCTTCATCTACCCAATACTCAATACTAGAAAACTATAAACTGTACACATACATATATATTGCCGACTGCCTTTTTCACTCTTTGCCTTTGCCACCTCGACTCACCTTGATGACAGTTGAAACTTGAAAGTCATATAAATGAGGAGTTTTTCTCCTACCTTTAAAAATGGAAAAAAGGAGAATAATAATTAAGATTAATGACCCAAGATTGAGAGAAATCAATGAGAGTAGAAGTTTTTCCTCTTCTTCCTCAACTTCTACATTCTACATTCTTCCGTCTGCATTCTACATTCTACACTTTATACTTTTATCCATACTTCTTCTTCTCCTTCGCCTGCTTCTAGCTTCTACTATTACCACTCCTTGCTCCCTGCTCCCTGCTCCTCTGTGTTACTTTGGGAGACTTACTAGTTTAAATTCTATCAGTGTGTGCCCTGACTATACCCTAGAGTAATTACGGCTTACAGTCTTAAGAAAACTCTTCCACTCATCGCATTTTCACTCCAAAGCCAACTTTTCTCTTTTATTTTTTTCATCTTTTTTCAGACTTCTCTTGCATTTGGGACCACTGGCTCTTTTCTCTATTCCTCCATTCCTCGAGCTTCTTCTTCCTTCCCTCCGTCTTTAACAACTCATCTACTCATCTACACTTGCTCTTGCTCTGCTACCCACAGAATCCAGAATTCCCATCCCAATTTTAACTCAGTTTTGCACTCGAACCTCGAACCATTTTTCTCAAATTAAACTCACCAGCTTAATATTTTTGTCTGTAGCACAATTCAAATTCAAATTCCTATTCCTATTCAGCCCGAAACTTGTAACCTTTGTCTTTTGCCTCTTCCACTTGTGACTTGGCCCTCAGACCTCACACGCACTCGGTGAAAAAGTAGAAACATGAGAAGAAGTGGAATAATACTCACATAATAATTTTATACATTATATATATGCGAATCAGAATAAAAAAAGTATTAATAAAATTTGACAGAGGCCCACTGTATTTTGTTTTATTAGTGGATTGGAGCGCCCGTATAAAATACAAAATGTTCATGTTCAACTTTCAACTTTCATGCACATGACATCAATCAATGGAGCGTCAACACAATAATAATTATTCCATCCGCTTCGTTGAACTTGATCAAGACGTTATATTTTCACGCAGGCTTTTATAATAATAAAACTCGACTCAATTCCAGTTTTTTTTGTTCCAGCACTCTTTTCCTTTTCCCTCTTTCATGTTTAATGCATTGATAATTTACTGGAAGTCATTATCATGGAAAATTGGAATATTGGGAAAGTCAGAGAGGCAAAGGGAACGTGACACATGCATAAAATAGATAACATACGCATATAAATGCAGACATTAGACACTAGACACTAGACAGTTAATCTATAATCGTAATGAAATTATCCTGTTGAATGCACAAGTTTACCTACTCCACATTGGCTCCGCATTTACACCCACTATCTAAAATATATCCCAAGAACTGCACAGTTGATCATGTTCAACAGAGAAACACTAACAATATAACCAAGTGTCCGACCTATTTTTAATAATATAATATACATACGTGTAATTCTGACTGTGGCAAATCCAATCCAACGACCATCCACGATTCAAGCTTCAAGTCTCTTTGTCTTACTTTTTTATTTGGCGACATGGGACGAGAAACGTGAGGTTAAAATTGCGCTTTGTCCACGTCTTTAAACAAAATAATGGTAAATGGATAACGGCTACAATAAGCTGCTTAGCTCACCATAGAAAAAATGACAAAGGACTTTTGTTCTCTCCCACTCACTCACTCACTCACTCACTCACAATCACTCTCCTTTTCTTTCAAAAAATAATTCACATGACCATCAGCATGTAACAATAGTTTTTTCCCCATTCCTTCTTTTCTTTTCACGCCTTCTACTAGATACTCAACTCAACTCAACTCAACTAGATACTAGACTCGGTTCAATTCAATCCAATTCAATTCAATTCAGTGTACTTATCCTAACTTTCTCCACTCTGCTCACTCTCCACTCTCCACTTTCCAGTCGAGACTCGAAACTAGAGTCTCGAGTCTCCAGGTTGTTCATTTCTCTATCTCTCGTTCACTGTCATCCAAGCCAAGTAGACATATAGATAGATAGATAGTCAACTAACTTTTTCCTCTCCCTTTCATTCAACTGGGTTCAACAGCATTATTATTTTAGCAAATGCGTATTAGATAATGGACAGACAGCTTGATGCTTGATGAATAGACGGATGGACGAAAGGATGTACACTAAATACATTTACCTTTTTGCGCTCAACTCCTTTCTGCTCCACATTCTACATTCCACATTCTACATTAGTTCAACAGTAGACCAGAACAAACTTGAGTAGACCAAACTTGAGTTGAGTATTGAGTAGAGTTGAGTAGAGTGGAGAGTGGAGGAGGAAATCAATATTTTTTTGCTAAACCATATTTTCACATGTAGTATGTAGTACATGCCCATTAAGAGTTGGAGCTAGAGAGTTGCGAGTTAGGAGCGGTCACGTATGTAATATGTGAGAGAAAGAGTGGAACACGCTCGCTGGAACTCTGGAGCTCTGAAACTTGGGAAACTACAAGTAAAAGTAATCGGAATAGGACATGGAAGTTGTATGTAGTTATTGTATCGAGAATTGAGTATTGACTAAGTTTTTGGTGGACACCCTTGGTGCGAAATTCATGTAAAAATGTCCAGAGAGAACCTATTAACAATTAAGTCCCCAATGTTCCTTCCAAGCCAGACCAGACCAGACGAAACTAACATGGAGCAAAGTTTTTTTTATCGAGTATAGGATTCCAATTTATATCAGAAGCATAGAGCATAGATAATGCATACAAGTAAAAAGGGAAAAGTGGAAAGTGGAAGATAGTGGATTTGGATGTGGATGTGGACGGAGCGTTGATAATTTGTATTCTGAAAATGAACGACCGAGTTGGCCAGTGTGAGAGGCCGCTTTTGATGACTGGTTCCCGATTAACTTAAATTATTTGATTATTACACATACAGTTAAACAAGCTGTCTATTCCTATTTGCTACACTCTACACTCTACACTACAAATTGAGATATTCTCCATCCCCAATTTTCATGCATCCTCAATGCCCAATCTCAATCTCAATTCTCAGTGTATAGTGTATTGGTGAAATCAACCAGACATTTAATAAAAAACCCTGCCCATATACCCACTTATTTCTATAATCTATCATGCATAACAGCACCATCACATAATAATAACAATAACAATCATGTTGAATAACCAGAAACCAGATACAGATACAACTAGGAATACGGATGAAGAATTGAGAAGTACACTCTAATTTACGCCTATGTATTGTTGCTCCGTATGAAATATGTACATAGTTAATCAAAAAGGGCCTGGTGATTGGTGATGGTTTCACAAATTCTTGCACATTTCACACATTTTCCTCATTTTCGTCACAAAAGTAACACCATGTTGATTACGACCATTAAATTGCATACATATACAATGTACAATGTACAACTGCCTCTTCTCTTCATGTACGGAAATATCGTATACTACATGAAATATTAAGAGTACAGTGTGGATTGTAGATGACTGGACGACAGAATTTAACATATATTATGGATTATAATACATGCAAATTACAGTCACGTCTGCAGTCTAGAGTATTAGAGTATACTCTCCATTCTCCATCCTCCGTCTCCGTCCTCTAACCTCGTGCACTTTTAGTTGTTGGCAATAGTCATAAGATTTCCTATTCGTATGGTCGTACTCGTAAATCCTAGTGAATTCTTAAAAACATGTTTAAAAATTAATATCAATAAATCTGATTGTTGTGTCGAGTGAGTTGGATGCTAAAGCTTCCAGAAAATCATAGGGGATTTTTTTACTAATTTCTTTTCAGAGCTGTTTTTTTCTCCTTCTCCTTGTACCTTGTACTATGCCACTACAACAACAACAAGTACAACTACTACTATAACTACAACTGCTTCTTCCCTCTCACCCCTCTATCACAATTGAATAGTTGGAATGAATTACGATACACTCACGCTTGTCTTCATACATTTACATGGGAAAATAATGGAATCTGTTGTGGCTCTTCTCCGCTTCTCTTTCCTCTCCACTCTAGTCTTAACCACACATTGTCCAAGCAATATAAATATAAATGTAAATGTAGTTTGTAGTTCGTATGGAGTATGGATGCATGTCTATTGTGTATTGTGCATCTACATTCTACATATGTACGCCTCTTGAAAACAATAGCCCAAGAACTAGTAATGGATGAAGGAGTAAAGAGTAAAAAAGTGAAGATGAACAACAAGAAACCAGTCTTGAGTCTTAAGTCTTGAATCTTCTCCATTCTCCATTCTCCATTCCATGCGGTCAAACGACCTCAAACCAGTCTTTGGTCTTTGGTCCAGCAGGACAGTCTGGTCGTTATGTACTTAGAATGAGCAACTATGGCCCATCATCATCATCATCTTAACGTTCCCTCTTCGTAATTCTTTCGTTATTCTTTTTTTTACCTATCTCTCTCTCTCTCTCTCTGGCTCTATCTTCAATCCTCCATCTCCACTCTCGACTCTAGACTCTCGAATCTCGACTCCCGACTCTATGTACAAACAGCAAACAGACAGACACACACATTGTTGACTCGCATCCAAATCCAAGAACATGGTGTAAATGTAGTAAATGTAGTAAGTGCGTATGTAGAACTGCCCAAAACAGTGTACACTCTTAAATATTTGGGAGATCTTGGCTAATATCTCGATCCTCGATTGTATCATCAAGTCAAGTGGATACAGTCAAAAGCCCAGCCAAGTCAAAAGCTGGGCCAAGTTCAAGTCCAAGGTGGACAATCCAGTCCAAGAATTCGGATTCACTATATAAATTCACCTCTAAGCCACAGGATTGAACATTGAACATTGAATATTGAATCTAATTCAATATTACCAATCCATTATTTTCATTTTCTACAGCCAAATTCACTTTCATCTTTCATCTACTTTTAGTTTCTCCTCATTTGAACTTTGCTTCTTTAGACTTTAGATTAAATAGTAAAAAGTATTTTTGAACTTAGGATTGGGCAATGTGCATATTCTCAGTACTCGAGTATGATCATGACGAACATTATTTTTTATTATTTGCAATTCACTTCTCTGGAAATTTGTTTATTATTGGCTTTATATTCTATACATATTCTACAGAAAAGATGATAATAAATATGAGCAGAAATATCTCATTTCTCAGAAACCTCAAATCTCAAATCTCAAAGACGCAGAAAAAAAGAAAAAGTAGTGGCAAAGACCAGGAGCTTGATATTAATAATAATATTAATAATCCAAGATCCAAGATCCTTACTGTGTATTTACCATGAATCATGAATCATGAGCAAAGTAAACGAAAAACCCAGAGACTAGGCCTTTTGCAAAATTTATCTCACCTTTCCATCTCTACATTTTCGCATAATATTTACAATGTGCAGTGTACAGCTTATCCGTGTACCTTTTGAACCTTGGACGACCTCGCATCTCGCATCACTAGAATTCGTCAAATACGACGAACTGCGACTAGGACTAGGCTTAGAATTTAACATTTAAACTACAAATGATTCTGCTTTTACATTACTTTGACTACTCTTTGCCTTTGCATTTACTGTTAAGAAAGAGAAGCATCCTCCTCAATCCTCCTCCTCATCATCATGAACATGAACATGATCAACATAATATTCTGCACACCTAATTGAAATTCAGAGGACTGGAAACAACTAGTAGAGAACTTTAACCAAAAACAAGATGAAGGAGAGACAGAGACGGAGAGCAAGATGAAGGAGAAGGTAAAACAGAAATTCTAAATTCCTTGATGCACCGCAGCAGGTGTTCTCTATGAAACTTTACTCTCTCGACCTTCTCCGTCTCCTCGTCTTTACTCTTTACTCGGTCTCTGTCTTTACTCTTTACTAGACCTTCCGCGGATTCCCTTACAAATTACAAATGCATGCAGAGGGAAATAATATGAAGCGTATAAAATAGTACATAATATTATTACTTATTACACTATAGTCTCTACTGTGCACCATACATATACAAAATACATGGAAGATTCCTATTTTATTTCCAAATATGCTAAAGCTCATCTTCATCTATGTACGAGCATCTCATTCCTTGTGATCTATCCCACGCCATCATCATTTCGCATTATCCCTCATTTTATGATCCATTATGCGACCCACGTTGCAAAATACACATACTTGTGGATTTATCATTGATCCTCATTTCTATAATATCAACTATCTATAAACATTGAAAATCCAAAATCCAAAATGATTCTCTACACTCTACACTCTACACATGACACATGACACACACAACCAAATCATTTCATAAGCCCGGAAAATACAGAAACATAACCGGAACCGAGACGGAATGGCCTGAACAGGAGAAGATGGAAGATGGAGAACGGAGACGGAAGGACGGAAGAGAGTAAACAGTAGCCCGATGCAATGACTCGAGACTCGAGTTTAGAGTCTGACTTTGCTTTGCTCGCGGGCTTAATTTACTAATTTAAATTCAACCTTCATGCATTTTAACGGGAGAGATATTACACCCGGCTTGATGTGTGCTGTTCAATCTACAATCTACAATGTACATTGTACATGCATAGAAAGTACGTTATGCATATTTCTGTGTTTCCAGCTTGGATGTGTACAAAATACAGCTCACAGTTTACTACTTCCCCTTTGCCCGTTCTTGCTCTTGTAATGCGTTTGCAGTCAGCATAAGAATTTCGTCCAGTCTGCCACTGCGATCGTCAACAGTATGCTGCATGCGTGGAACATGAAACATGAGCAAGGAGCATGGAGCATGGAGCATGGAATGGTATGAAATGGAATCAGAGTCAACTTTGACTTGACTCGATTCTCGATTCTGGATTCTAGATTCTGCTCCGCTTATTCGCATTCACATTACCATTTCCCTTCCATTCAAGTTGTCACAGGTATGCAATCCACGTCCATGTAAATTGCACTCTGCATCGTTATGTAAGAGGAGAAACGAGAACTTGATGTAGTCTTATTATCTATCTATTGTTGTTAGTTGTTACCCCTTCAATGCCCAAACACTCGTGCTCGCATACATCTCCACTCTCCAATTCTCCAATTCTCCAATTCTTGTTAGATGCATTGCAATTGCACACTCACTCTTAACTCACTCTCCCCTCTCATCCTTTTTTCATTGCATTTTCCGCATTGTACACTCTACACTCTACGTGCATCTATAATCTACACACATTTACATGGACAACCGCTTCTTCGTTCTTCATAAAACTTGCATAAAAGTCACCCGTTTCTCCCTCTCAATTCCCTTTTTTCTACAACATTTCAAACACTTTACTCAACCTATTTGTATGCATACTGTATACTGTATGCATACTGTATTTCTATGTTGAATGTACAATGTAACATGTACAAATTATACAATCTATAACCACAAAAAAAGAAATACAAAACACAAAACATTCCTCCCTTTTCACTGTCAAAGATAAAACAGATACTGTTGTTTATCCACAACAAATCTACATGGACATTTCCATGTTTTATTAGTCAACCAAAGCATGAACAATGAACAATCAAGTGACTCGTACTTTGTTCTTGTACAAAAATAAGAATAATAATATTCGTCATCACTATTCTCGATTCTCAATTCTAGATTCTAGATTTGAGATGCTCCAAACAGATAATGAGAAAGATGAAAAAGAAACGGGAATAAAAATAGAATTTAAATAAATAAACGAGTTATCTATGCAAAATGCAAAATAGGAGCTGATGAACATAATTCTTTCCTTCATTTCCATCAGATATTATTCAAAGATAAAAACATCATTACAAGTTACACATGTTTCTACATGGTACAATCGCACACATTATACTTTACAATGGCACAAGTGAACAAGCAAAAAAATTGCAATTTCAAACACTTGAATACTCCAATCTTCAACTGCTTATCTTATTTCATTTTCCCTTTTCTCGGAACACTTTTCTTGCCGTCTGTGGCTGTGGTTTATGCTTAATGCTCAATGTACAATGTAAATATTGTGAAATATTAGCAAAATTTATGTCCCTTGACAATTGACAAGGAGATGAAAATCATCAGATGCAAAAACTAATGATAAGACGCTGTTTTTTTCTCATTATTTTCCTCGAGTGGACTTTTCAGAACCAGAAGCAACCACAGAAAATATAAAAGTATGAAAATATACAGTGTAGAAATAAATTGTTTCGTAAAGAAATTATTCTACTTTCACTTTTTCACATTTTCCTATTTTCATATAATTTGAGCCATGCAAAAACAACAACAAAAATGGCACATTTCACCATAATTTTGAGCAATGATAGGAATTATCATTATCATTATCCTTGTTCCTTGTTATTTTTCATCATATTCCTATTTTTATCCTTCTATGAATGATGAACGAGAAACAAAAAGGGCGAGATGAAAATGTACTTTTCTTTTCCCCGTATTCCGGAGTCTATAGTGTGTGCACGTTTAAATCATAACACTGAACACTGCACATTAAATTTCAACTAATGTTGGTAGTTGGTAATCATACACCACAATCCATACACCAGAAAACATGAGCCACACAAAGCACAAAGTTGGTTGGATACAGCAGAAAAAAAATCTAGTTTTGATCACAACGAAATGTGCGGAATAAAAAGACAAAATTTATTTTTCTCGGGTCACAAACTTGTGTCGTGTGTGACAGACAGAGAGACAGTGAGACAGACAGACAGTGAGATAGCTGAATGTACATGGACGTCTAGAATCTAGAATCTAGAATCTAGATACTAGCTACTAGATACGTGCGTGTGTCCATGTCTTGTTCTTCTTGTGGATGCTATGTGGCATGCTATGCTATCTCTTCTCTTTCCTTGGTCTGTAGTCTTTTTCCTCATCACAAGTTGTAGTGAAACTGCTTTGGGCGAAAAGGTGAATACGAACAGCGAACAGCGAACAAGGAACCAGGAACAAGCTCGACTCGACTCCTTTTCTCTATCTTTTGCTTGCTCCTGCTCTCGTCCTCGTCCTCGTTGGAATTGGAGTTGGAGTTGGAATTACCAATGTTATGTCACAGAGAGACATGGCATATCTTTTTATGAATGTAAGGTTATGCACATTGAGACAGTGTAGAATGTAGACTGTAGAAGGAAACGTAAAGGACTCTATCTCTTCTATCTCGTCCCATCTCGTCATCAGTTCATTGTTCCATCTATACTCTATACTCTATACATATTCATCCTATGCATCATATTCACCCGTGAAAGATAGATATGGTTATAGTTAAAAGAGTAGGAGTAGCCCATTACAAGGCGTAACATGTTCCAACTCTCCGAATATCTATATGGTTATACATGTACATGGTAGATTGCAGTTATATTTATATCCGTTCCTTTGAACTGGAGTGAGGCGTAGGAAGTCGTTGGTTCTGTGTTGGAAATGCACGTAGTTGGAGGAATACAAAATAGAATGGTGTACTTTGTTATAGGCTGAAGCTCCGCGGCTCGGCCTCTTTCACACATCCACCAAGGAATACACAAGTTTGGTTTGAAAAGAGAGCGTTGGGATAGAAATAGAAATAGACATAGGAGTAGCATGAGCAAGAGGAGGAAAGTCATGGTTTTCTCCAGTCTCCAGTCTCCAGTCTCCAGCCCAAACTCTAAAAAGAAGTAGCCAAATATCCACAATCCACAGTCTTCAATGTCTTCATGTATGTAGAGTGTAGAATGTAGAGTGTATACCTGGACGATGTATTGTATAGCTCGGCTCTCGGCTCTCTACTTACGTTTCAACTTGGAAAAGACGGTGAAGAATGAAGGAAGAAAAGGATGTTCAATGTTCAATGCTCAATTCTCAATGCTTAGTGTTCAATGTTCAGTGTTCAGTTCGCCATGAGGGAGGCATCGCACCATTTCCAATAAAAGGTTGATATTGATTCAGCGAAATTGTGCAGAAGGTACAGTCTTTATTTCCACTGGATTCTGGATTCTGAACCAAGTTGTAGATTCTGGAGTCTAGAGCCTGCTCTGCCCATTCCCATTCCCTCCTACCAGTGCCCATTTTATAACTCTCATTAACCACCTTGTATTCCGACCACGCACTAGCAACTCCCTAATACCAATAAAAGGAACTTGGAAACGTACAAATCAAGACATCATGTTCCCAGGAAATGCTTCCAAGATCTGCAATTTTTCAATTAATTTCCACAACTTGTTCTCTTTCCTTCATTCCATTCTCGATTCTAGATTCTACACTCTAGATTCTAGTCATATGATTCCGATTCCGATTTCGATCCCGATCGCACTGCTCTTTCTCTTCTTCCTCAATCTCAATCTACATTCCACATGTAACATCGTCTCTAGTCTCTATCAAAACTCAACTCGGGCACAAATATCATTTTTTACTTTTTACTCGTACAATTCCATATTTTCTCAAGTCAGAATCAGAATCAGAATGTGAATTAGAGTTTAGAGTCGGTCCGAATACAGAAATACAATAAAGAACATTTTTATCTAGCTTCCGTATACCTTTAATACGAACCCGTACACCGTACATAGTCACATAAAACATGAAGGTAGCGGTAATCATCACAGCAATAGAAATAGAAAACGAAATTGTAGCAGGTAAAGGAGAAGAAAACTCGCGGAAAACTTTGACGAAAAGTAACCGAGTTCCATTTTATGAATGTGAATATCAACTAACATCAATTCAATGTAATCAGTAGTTTGAAAAAGTCTGTCTCTAGTATCTACTATCTTTCTTCCTCCTAGCTTCTTCTTCCTCTTCTTCCTCCTCCTCCTCCTCATTCTATACACTATACAGTTACAGTTACGCATTTAACCTAATAATACAAGAAAGAATGAAAGGAAGAAGAGTAAAATGGAGATACATGAAAGACGGTAGACGGTGGATGTTGGATGTTGGAGGAAAAACGAAGCAGGAGGCAGAAGGAGAGACGGAGGAAAAAGTTTAAGAAAGCGGATAAATCTTTACGATTCCCATTCTTAGCACATCTTCACATATATCTCGTTAAAAAATCTACGAATCGCTACTCGATGAGTTACTCACACAACTCGTGTATGAATACATACGGGCTACTTATGCTCCTCTTCATCTTCATCTTCCTCTCTCCTTCGTCTTCTTGATGTACTCACTCTCCTGCTCCTTCCATCTTTTCCCTCATCTTCTTCTCACTCTCCTTTTCTTTAACTCTCTTTCTTTATTCGCCCATTTCATTTTATCCCGCTTCTTCTCATACTCTCTTTTACTTTTCCCTTACACACATTTGAATCAAAACTCAACTTGAATATTTTTTCCCTTTACATTAACTACATAATATTTTCCGTCATCTTTCTTTCTTTTCTCCTGCCATGGCATCACAATCGCATGGGCGGCACCCACACACACAAAGATACAGACTACAGACGGACGTTTATGAGCGATGTGAATTCACAAAAGCACATGTACCTTTCCAATATTATATAATCTAATAGCAAGACAAGATAAAAAAAGAAAAGAAAAATTTACTGCTGTATTTTTTTTCCTTTACAATTTTAGACTGTAGGCTGTAGAATTGTAGATTGTAGGTTGTAGACGTGCGATTGGATGACTGAGCGAGAGAAGGAATGAATGGAGAAGGGAAAGAATTAGAAAAAAGAAGAATAGAAAGGAGGAAAGGAATTGAATCGAGTATAACGTCAGAAAAAGAAATCATCAGAGAAAGGAGGGAAAAGGGAAGAAAGCCGCCGAGGAGATGAAGAATAGCGTCAAAGTATCTAAATTCTAAACGAAACTAAACTCCCTCCGAGTTAAATGGAAACTACACTGACAAACAAATTTTTTCTTTTTTATTCCTCTTCCTATGCCTGTTCGTATTCGGAGCCATATACATAATACATACACATAGAAAAAGTCTACAACGTGGCTGTCTGCACATTGCACGTGTATAAAGAAAGGAAGCTTGTGATCAATCCTAATACAAACGGCTTAAGTCAAATCTACAAGTCTTTATCCCTCCACTTTCATTCTTTACATCCTTCAACTTAACTCGGCTCAACTCACCTCAACTGAGCCACTCAAGAGAGACGAGAGACAAGAGAGGAGCAAGTCAAAAATTTAAAACTCTTTTTATCCTTTATACTTTCACATCATCAACAGCACCGACTTTCATTCCCTCTCTTCCCCTTTTCACGCTCTGATGAACTCACACCTTTATTATTAAGATAAAGCTAATGATGATGCAGATGATGATGATGGCGTTGGGCCGAAGAAAGAATAAAGTAAAACGTCAAGTCAAGAACAAAAAGATTATCATGTAAAAAATGTTCATCATTCAAATTTCAAAGCTTTAATAATTACAACCCGTCTTATTTCATAATTCCCAATCCCTAATTCCTAATTCCGGCAAGACAAAAACAAAGAAGGAAACCCGATGAAGATGGAGATGAGAGAATTACAAGTTTACAAGTGCCGTCTGATAACTTTGTACAGTTGTGAGTAAATAATTTGGTAAGCATACCTATAACTACTTTTTACATTAGTTATACATTAGTCCACTTGTTATTTTTTACTGTTGTTTTCTCTCTTTTCTCTTTTTATCATCCACTCATCTCGACTCTCGATTAGCTTTGAAAAAGAAGCAGAAAAAGATGTTCTATCTCCCCTTATCTCGTCTACTCTCGAGGGAAAAAAATCAGCTTCATTCCATTTCCATTCCACTCTTGTCTACATCTTTGCAATGCATTTAGTATTTACTATTTTATCAGTTATCTATTATCTATGCACGTACTTTATTCTTTAATAGTTGATGTAGAATTTTAGTGTTTTTTATGTAAAAGGTAAAAGGGAAAAGTAATGATACATTCTCGGGTGGAAAGAAGCGGAATCCTGAATCTAGAAGTCTTGTCTGCATCTTCATCTCCATCGTCGTTGACTGAATGACTGATGGAAAATCTACCTACCTCCGTGATCCAATAGCCAACATCCAATATCTAATGCACCTTGCCTACCTTCTGCCTTCTGCTGCTGCTCCTTTGGAAAAGTGACAAGTGAGTAAATAACCATGGCTGAAACAATTTTCAAAGGAAATGAAGAGAACATGTCTATTTTACGAGTTTCATTTTCAACCCAGGAATCCAATCCAATCCAATCCCATCCAATTGAATCCGATCCATTCCATTCCAATCCGAGGATGGAACAGGAGACAACTTTGTTTTTTACCTACCTTTCTCCTTCTCTTTGCACTTCCATCAGCACGGTCATTGCGATAAAGACCAAGAAGAAGTCAACGGAGAGAGACCATGTCGACATCATTGGACATGAACGGAGGAGAATGCAATTTGAGCCTTGAAATAACCAAAGTGAGAAGAAATTTTAAACTACATACTACATACTAAACTGGCTTCTCCAGTTCTACATTCTACATTCTACAGTTCCAGAGCCTGATCTCTGATCTACTTGTGCCAGTGTAAGTCTATAGTCTATATATTCCTTCAGCTCTTTTATCTACACTCTACACTCTACACACAACTTTTCACATAACACGCATGACGAAGAAAAAGTCAAACTATATGTTTTATACATACATGTATCATGTATATATGTTATACAGAGGAATACCAAAAGCCAACGCTGAACGCGGATTCAAAGTGGAAAAGAAGAAGAAATGCATGAACATTGAACATGGTCATCACATCACAGATGTTTACATTGCTCTCCTCTTTCCTTCGACTTTTCGACATGAATGCAATGCGATGCGCTGGGATGCGATGCAAGTAAAGGGAGAAGAAGGGGAAAAGAGAAGCAGTTGTAGCACTAGAAGAAGAAGTTTTACCCGAGTAGCAACTTTGAGCAAACACATAATATAGATTATGGATAGATAGAGAGAGATAGAGAGGGAGGCATGTTTGTGTGTGGATTGTGGATGTTGAAGGTCTGGAGCGAGAGCGAGAGAGATGCAATGTTGAACCAAGAAAAAAGCAATGACTCCAGGGGCCACAAAGTCAAGAAAAAATTGTCCAACAGAATAACATTAGCTTGCTCAATGCTCAACATCCAACATCTCGGGTGTAATCTAACAAATGCATGTAGAATGAGACAGAGAGAGAGAGAGAGAGAGAAAAGTTGGTTGACTCTTTAGCTCTAACTTGTAACTCTATCGCCTATCGAACACTAGAACACTAGAACGCTAGTGTAACATGTAATATAAATACAAAATGCAGATATATCTATTTAAGATGTGTATCCTCTATACGTTATACTTATAACAACTTGTGAGAACATATCAGATGCATTTGATAATATTGATACTGCTGCTGATGCATACTTGAACCATCTTGTTGTTTCTTCTTTTCTTTGCTCAGTTCTCTCTGTTACACAAAACTTGGATGTCTGTGTGTTGTGTGTGCATGTTTGTGTGGCTACAAGTGTGAGTTAGTGTGAGTGCCGTAACTAGTTTTGCTTCTGAAACAGAACAGAACAGAAACAGGTTAAGAGGAAAAACTTACAAGTACAAAAGTACAACCACAACAACTACACGCCAACTTCTCTCCTCATCTCATCTCATCCCATTCTTCCTCTTTGTGTCTCTGCCTGTGTCTCTGTCTCTGAATTCTCTCATGTTTGTGTATCTAGTATCTAGTATCTATCTATCTGAACATAGGTATAAAAGTGTAATAAAAAGTCTGAGCGTTTCGTTTTTCGTAGAAAGTCAAAACTACCATGTTCTTCCCTTTCTTGCTCACTTTATACTTTGGACACAGACTCAACTACTGCAATTACCTGACCAGAAAGAAACACCGTTTATTCAGTCACTTGCATTGCCTTTGACTTTGACTTTAGCACTGGCATTGGCTTTGCTATTGCTATTGGTATTGGTTTGCCACTGATATTGATATTGCTACAAATGCTTCTTCCTCCTTCCACTTTCTTAAAACCTTGCTTGAAAATAAATATTGTGCTTAAATTTTGTCCATGTTTTCTACTCTTCAGTGTTCAGTGCATGGAAAATCGGAAAAGGAATGGAATTGAATGCAGTCTTTAGTTTCTATAGCTTGAAATTCCCTAAACTTTTTCTCCCTCAGTCTGATCTGGTCTGGTCTGGTCTGGTCTGGTCACCAATAGAGATAATCCCTTGCTCAAACCTTTTCATTCACCCTACTGCATCCAAGTATCGAAGTATCGAAGCATCGAATTGGAATTTGAATTTGTATTCCTATCTTCTTATCGGCTTCTTGCCAACTAGGATACTGCGAAAAAAAAAATCTTTGGAAAAACTTGTACATCTGCATTTAAATCAATACCTCGAGTCTCGAATCTCGAATCTCGAGTCCTACATTTTTCTCATGTTGTAACGGCAATGAAGACGATTTATGAATACAGTTTAAAGTATAAGACATAAGGAGTATCAAAGGTTGTAGATTGTAGATATTAGTACATATTTTGTAATGGGGCAGAACTGTACAACTGTAGAATGTAGAATGTAGAATGTACTGCAATTTAATTTAATGTAAAACATAACGTAGGAAACTAAATAACCACTGTCCGTATACATTAACATGATCGTTATTCAAATACCAGCTCCGTTTTTATTTTAATCTTTTGAAGCATGCACTTTGTACGCAGAATGCAGTGTGCATCATGCACATAGATTCTACATAATAGATTCTAGCCACTTGACTATTGACTATTGACTATCTTTGTCCGTCTGTCTCTGTTCTCCGTCTATCTCTAATGGTCAAATAATAATAAACAGATGAAGATGAATAGTAGTAGAAAAAGAGAAAAAAATGGATCAAAATATTTTCCTCATTACTATTCAATAATACTCGAATCTCGAATCTGGAATCTCGAATGATATAATAATATTACTTTGATGTTTGGAGTTTGGAGTTTGGAACAAGTGGAAAAAGGAACCAACGACTCCTGCTCCTGACTACCAGTTCTGGTTCTCAAGTTTTAAGAGATATTCGTGCTCCTCTTCTCTTCTCTTCTTTGCTTCTCCCTTTACTCGGAAGAAAATCATTCTCATTTGAGTCACCTAATTTGGAATAATTATTACTTGGAAGAAACTGGATTGCCGAATAAACCTTGTCTTTGTGTGTGTGTGTGTGCTCATGGAGGAAAACACTGAATTAAATGTAAGATTGCATACCATTTCATTTCATTCCTACTTTTTTTTCATAATAACACAACGGATTGGAATAGTTTGGATTGCATGGCATTGGCATTGGCATTGCTTTACATTTTACATTTTCATCGCGTTACACGTTAACTTTTACATAACATAGCATTAGCTTATATTTTACATGCCATTGCATTGCACCCGATTTCATTGCATTCCAAATTCTTTGGCTTAGACTTGTTCCTTGTTGTTGGTTGTTCGTTTCTCCAGCCCTTTTCCAATCGCCCCTGGTTCATTTCATGCCATGCAACTGAATTTTTTGACATATCATACAAGATTTTTGAACACTACACACTACACACGATAGTAATAATAATAATAATAATATTTTTCCTCTTCCTCCAATAAAAACAAAAACATAAACATACAAAGAGGATCAGAGCGAAAGAGAGAAATCGACAAAATCATCTCCTTCGACATTGACTTTTGCTTCTTCTTTTTCATCTTTTATTTCTTGTGGATTCTGTTGCTGCTGCTGATGTTGCTGTTGTTGTTGTTATTATTTCGTTACAGATTTTTCACATGCAAGGAGGAAGAAGGAAGGCGAATGAAAATGTAGAGAATACAGAGATTTGTGGGATGGATGGCTGGATGGATTATCAAGTGACTTTGAGCACTGGAGGCAGTATAATAACAACCCTCTTGGTATTTTTCATACATTTTTAAATTGTAATGTGAGTAGACTAATGAAATGAGTCTACATTTACAGATACAGACAGACAGACAGTCAACCATCCACCAACCAACCAAACATTAAAATGTATTTATTTGGAATGTAACAAAACAACCAGCAACTAGCAACTTGCAACGCATCATCATCATCATGATCAACCTATGACTGAATATACATGAATATACAGGAAAAAATCTATAGAGTGGAAAAACGGCAAGAAAAAATGCAAGGGAGAAGAAAAAAATCTAAAATGATCATTTGTCTTAAAATCATAAAATGATCGAGTTCAGAACATAAAAGGTGCGGCTTGGAGCTAGATCCAAATATACTAACATTAACACAAAACACACACGAATTTACTCGGATGACCTTCTGTATTCTGTATTCGGTATTTTATACTTTATATTGTGGATTGTGTATTCAAACCAAACTGAATAGAGCAGAACTGACTGAATAATGGACAGAAAATCCAAGATAATTCATTATTAATAAAGAGAGAATGTTCAAATATTTCCTTTGAGGTCCACCACAGTCAACAGCCAACAACCAATAGTCAATATACGTGCTCAAATTCAAACTGAAAACATTTACATTAGCCTGAATTCACATTTAATTTGGACTGAAATATTGGAACGTTGGATTTACATACTTATTGTGGCAAGAGTAAAAGAGTGCAAGAGTAAAGAGGAGTGGAAAGGGAAAAGCAACAACTTACAGATATACGATTATACGATAATCATAATCGCCGGAAAGAAGTACAGTACACAAACACAAGTCTATTAGTCGACAAGCAAACAAATAAATAAACGGGCAGAAGCCGCACTCGCTCACTCACCCAGTCACTCTCTCACTTGTACATAAATATGTATCTTTAATATGCGGATTATGTACACAAATTGATGTTAGCTTGAGCAGTTGAGAAGTTGAGATGCAAAGAGGGCTAATGAGTAACGGCAGTACATATTTCCATGCTTTGCCCTGAGTTTCCTCTCTTTTCTCTCGACACTCGAGACTCGAGAAGAAACGACCAGCAAGGAGCAAGGAAAAGGAAGGAAAGTACTAAACTAGGATAATATATTACACCAGAACCAGACATGAAACCAAACCAGAGACCAGAAACCAGAGGAAATTATTGCTTCAACTGTTAACTCTGCCTGCTCAATGCTCAATTTCAGTGCGGGCAAAATTTCCAAATCCAAATCCACTGAGCAACCAGTAACCAGTCAATCCATAATAATAATAATAATGATTATGACTATGTTTATGTTTATGATGTGTATTATGTATTATGTATTATACATACCCATCCAAAATCTTAAACCAAATCCTAACCATGACAAGTCGAGTCAAGGACTTGTGAATATTGGACGACCAACTATGTACAAACTACAGGGCATGGAGCACGTCAAATAGAAATATTTTATAGTGTCTAACTCACTCTCTCTCTCTAATGAAAACAATATTATTTCATGTCGGAGTTTGATCATCATAATCATAATCATAATGTATTTGAACGAGGATCATTAAATATGTAACAAGTTGTGGAAATATCACCATTAAGACTCCCCTCCAACGATCCATGTACAATTCTAGTACAATGGACAATGTACAATTCATCCTCTAGGAATACCGAATACGATATAATATTTCTATGCCAAAATCAAAATGAAGTGTGGTTGCTTCTTCTTGGGTTGCCCCGAGCACACTTTTGATTTGATTGAGTCATGGCAATTTTTTCATTCCTCTCTCCCTCCTTCTTCTTCTTCTCCGTCGCTTCATTTCTTTATTATTCCTCTTGTTTCAACTTGAGGCAGCCTACTCTTGACTCTTGCTTTTCCTTTGGCTTATTTAGTTTAGTTTAGTTTAGTTTCACCATAATTTATTATAACCAAATATTACTCCATGTTAAATACCAATCATGAAATCTTGAAAAAGTGCGGTTGAAAGTTGAACTGATTTGATACACTGCACGTCTCTCTCGCTCTCTCTTTGCATTGGATTTTATATCTGTTTGTATTTGAATTTTGGAATGGATTTGGACAGGAGAGACTTTGCTATCATTATGATTAGTTTATTTTATGCATTTACTTGAAATGTTTAATGCTCAATGCTCAATGTATCTAGCAAATACTCAGACACCGAATCTGAAGGAGAGATAGCAAAAAATTCTGGATGGACTATGGAATGAGCTATGAAGCGATCATTAAGAGAAGGTGGATTCCAACAACCATTTGATACGAACCAGAGATCAAAAGAGACGTTTCCTCTACGGTTCCTTCTGTTCCATCTTCTTTTTACTTTTTCTCCTCCGTATTCTAACCCTAGTATACTATAGTATACTACGCCACGTTATCTCTATACATTTTATTTTATTTGATACATGCATATCCTCCATGTTCTCTTCTATTCTCTACCGTATAAATGTATCCAACTCATTCACGCCTACATCACATCTCTTTCCAGATCTATACAACTCTCACCCTCTCCTTCTCTTTGTCTCCATTTCTATATAATATGCAGTGGCTGTGTCTGCTAAGCAATTTATTAGTCATCTTGGGTCTCATTTTTTCCCAGCAACTCAGTGAAACTATTGTAAATTGTAACTCTACTTGTTCCTTGTTTCCACTAACCGAATATCTACATTTCTATTCTGTTCTTCTACATGTATAATGTATATCAGCGAGTAGTGAGTAGTTAGTGTACAATATGCTGTAATATGCTAACTGTAGATTGTATGTATAGATTGGTGCTGGTTGCTGGTGCATAAGGACAAAGACAAAGCTCGCTGGCTGGTTTTGGTTTTGGTTGTTAGCGACTAGTGACTAGTGACTAGTGGCGGAATGAAAACTCTTAGTTTTTCAACTCTATCTTTCTCGGGTATTTCCACAACTTGGCTGTTGGATTCTCCATTCTAAACATACCAAAGATCACTGTTATTATTATTATGAGGAGACTAAACCACTTTAAAAGACTCGGTCGACAACTCAACTCGACTCGACTCAACACAGTTCAACACAGTTCTGACTTGTGTTAACTTGAATTTAGATTATAGATAAAAGTGAATATTGTTGGAAGAGTCGGTTTCAGTTTCTTCTCTATTCCTCTCTCACACAAGTCAGAGTCAGAGTCAGAGTCCGATTTTCCTCTCTACTCTCTATTCTCTATTATCCACGGTCTACGCTCTAGTGTATAATGTACATGTCCTTTGCTGTCCTATACACTTGACTTTGCTCATTCAAAATCACAATCGAAATCCTCATTATGTGAGTCATTGTTTGACATTCTACATTGTCTATTCTCTACATAATAATATTGGATCGTCGAGTAAAACACAAGCGGAGAAGGAGGAAAGAAACGTAACCAATCCATATTATTTCATGCATTAGTATTCAGGATTCGGTATTCAGTAAGCACATTTCTCTATTCTTTATATTCTATATTCTATACTCTATATTACTTGTACATATATATTTAATACAGTGTAAATCAACAGCAAAGCTACTTCTTATTTCATAAAACTTTGAGCTTTCAGCTTTGAGCTACTCCACCATAAGCCGAGCTCTCATATAATATTATTATATTATATTATACAAATATAAAGCTTGTCTATCGAATTCCAAGGTTTTGTACAAGTAAAACCAAACCAATACATAGGAGCTCTCCTTGCTAAAACTAATACTGTTACGCTGCTACCAACACTATAATATCTAATATCAAGTTGAAACTTGGCAATATACAATGTACAATATACGAATGAAGGGAATTAATGCGTGAATTCCATCCGAAAGGACAAAGAAACTGGATGCACTTGAGAGAAATATAACGAATTTATGAGGATCATTTGTATCGTCAGGCAACTTCTAAGAATCAAGAATCAAGACTCTAGACTCTAGACTCTAGACTCTATCTTCAAGTCCTCGATGGAGAATTATAGAGAACCGAGACAAAAACACCAAAGGAACAAGAAAGAATCTTTAGATTCTTCCAGATTTTATTAGATCTTAGATGTGTCAACACAAAAGTCTCTCTCTCAGCTAAAACTATATTATTATACTTATGATTCTTGAGAACATGGAAACGTTACGCAGAACCGGAGCTCTTAACTCTACGCTCTATACTCTACAGTCTACAGCTTCAGCTCAAAGCTCAAAGATGAACAATAATAATAATAATAATACTATTTTCTACTTTATATGACAAATACCCTAATATACAAGGATATACATATACTTTTATATAAAAACATCCACACGAATTGACAACAACAATAATAATAATAATAATGATTATTATACTAGAAAATTTACTTTACAGTTACACAAAAACTTTCTCTCTGTTCTCTTGTTTTTTTTGAGTTTGTCAATTTTCAAGTCTTTTTTTATTTTTTTATTCCACAAAATTTTTGATGACGAATGATAATAATAACACAGCACAGTTTTGCTGTTTTCTCGTTTGCTCTAAAGTCAACATGAAACAAATTGTAAAAATTGTCCATTAGGCTTGTGCCTTGTAAATTGTGAATGTAGGATGTAGGAGGTGGACTGTGGGCTATGGATTGTGCTCAATGCTCAATGCTCAAATTGCAAGATGATAAAGTTAAAGTCAAAAGTTGATATTTGTAACTTTGTTTTTTTTATTTTGATTCCTATTGAAGATTGATTGTACACGGAGCAGAAACTAGAAACTGCAAACTGCTCTGGCTTCTCAAAAGATCATGAGGACAATAACTTTTCCATCATTTGGTATTTTGTTCATGTTACATAGTTTTCTATGACTGTGTACCATGTTTTTGATCCTACATGATGATAGTGATAACCCTTATGATATTCCCCTGTAGAATTCGGCACGAAAAAATTCCCATGACATGTTTACCGAAAAAATACACCAGAATCCATGCCGACAACTAATAAAAAAATGTGTCCTAAAACGTGTATGCATAAAAGGGCTGTCGTTACTCTGACGAAAAAATTTTCGTCAGTAATTTCTGCAGAATTCCAACAGACTAGTAATTTTCATTTTTGACGTAAAATGAAAAATGCATCCATTTATTTATCTGAATATATGTACATAGTTCACAGTGACATGTACGTATAAATACATATACCTGAAGATGACATCGAAACTCGCTCAATGTCCCGCAATAAGCCGCGCTTATACACACATAGCGTTTTTGTCCATAATCCATAATCCATGAATAAATTCAATTATTGATCGTTAGTAATTCCTCCAAACCAAATTGTAAATCCAATCGGAAAAATCTTAACCAGGTAGGTTACTCACAACTATTTATACTCTCTACTTGCATACACTTTTAATGTATACAATTCGATTGTTCTGTTTATATTGCTATTGTGTCTTGTGTATTCTGTACTCTGTATGAATACTCCATATTAAGATTTTTAATTTGCTTGCTCTTTTAGAAGTAAAAATGGCACCCAGAAAATTAAAGATAAAGAAGTCTACAGGAGAAGTAGACACAAAAGAGCACAAGGCATTCCGAACTATTCAGAAGGAGAATACATCATCATCATCAACAACATCTAATACGAAGAAAGAGGATTTCAAATGTAACTACTGCACATTTATCGGGAAAACAAAAAAACAATTAATTGAACACATAATTTTGTGCATAATGTGATATTTGACTCTTTTTTGCCAAAAGTAAAAAAGAAAAAACAATAAATTACATAATGTGTATTTTCTAATGCAAAAACTCATGCCGTGTCTAGTTGTTTTTTCGTTTCATAGTTTCTGTTTTTTATACTAAATGCTAAACTTTACGAATTCATACCTCATAACCAGCAAATGAAATTAAGTTTTTATGGCGTACTAAATTAATGATCTGGATTTCTCTGTGTATTTTCATCCATAAGGTGTAATTAGTTTTTGGTGTAATCTTCAAGTACCCACTACTGAAGAACTTCTCCAGAGTCCCGATCACCTCACGTGTAAAACCTCATTTTTGTGTGTGGACAAGGAAAATACTAGTGAATTGGCCTGGTCACCATCAATAGTGAAGACTGTAGAAGAGTCTAAAAAGGAACAAGTGTCCAGGATGAGTGTCAATCTGGACAAATTTGCAAAACATCTAGTTACTCTTTCTAAAGGAGCGTCATCAAAATCTTCAAAAAATGGTGAAAATACCATTTCACGCTCAATTTTCCAAGTAAGTATTAACCATTTTCTATTATCTATTTTTTATACTGTACACATTTGACTTTTGACATTTTCCATTGTATAATATGTATAAAACAATGCGCATGCATACTAAATAATACTAAATGAACCAGAACAAGTACAAACTACAAACCCTTAACTTCAATCATTAAATTATACTTTATATTATATACACTACACAGAAACATGTTGTACCAGACAGTCAAATAGCGGAAGAATATTTATGGGACTTTTTCATGGGATTCGATGACAAATCAACTTGCACCAATCTCGAGTCCTCTGCTTTAACTCAAGGAGCTGAGAAAATTTATACACCTATCACAGACAAAAATCAAATCAGCTTGTACGTCAAGGTAGAATCCATAAGCAAACATTTTTTTCATTAATACAGTTCCTAGTTTTTCTATTTTGTGTATTGTAATTTTTTGTAATAATAGATTATGTTTTTTTTATTTAAGCATGAATTTTTATTCTTCTGTTTTTATATTATGCGTAGAGCGTAGACTGCACACAATTCAGAAACAGTGCGTGTAATTTTACGACTTTTTTGAGATGTTATTGTCTTTTCCTTTTCTGATTACGCGTGTGCATATTGTATAATATATCATGTAATTTTAGACATGTATTGAGTATTAAATGACTTTTTTATGAATGAGATGCAGGATTCACAGTAAAATACACTGTATAATTCATTAACCATTACTAGTGTCTAGTTGATTATGTTATTAGTTATTACATTTTCACAATAAATGTTTTACTGTCAAAGTCGAAGGGTAATCAAATTCCAAGTATAGTCTCTGCAATCTACAATAGCTATCCAATTGAATGTAATATTTTAAATAAGACTGAAGATACAGTAGTTAATGTCA
>JAQGBH010002194.1:0-25959 GCA_034698265.1 Sminthurinus aureus | reverse complement strand
TGCACCACATTGGGCAAATTGCGAAATGTACACCACTGGATTCTCCGATCATTCCGATACTTATTCGGACAGGCCTGAGTGTAAAACTGAACACTCTAAATAAATTCACGGGACATGTTTCAAATAATTATGATTACGTAACTTTACAGTTTTTCACGCACATTTGATCAATGTAAATTATGTATCCCTCTAACTGAAACAAGTCACTTTTAATATACATATAAGGTTAATTACAATTTACTGACAAATGACAAGCCTCTGTATTTCTTCAATCTTCAATCTTCTTGAATTGAGATTCTTTGAAATGGGCACTGAAATGCGCAGATCAAAGGACATCGTCTCATCGTACGCGAAACACAGTCAGATAATAAAATATATTTTAACTTTTTAAGTTTTAAGTACATCTAAAAAATATGCAATTTTGTTGTATCAAGAATCACTAGAAAAATACTGAATAAAGTATGAGGTTAAATCTTTTGTTGGCGAAAAGTTTAATACCACTTTTATTGTTTTCTTTACGAGAAATCTGGATTTTATTTTACATTGCGGGTATATATATACTCACTATAACTAACATATAGATGAAGTATTTTTTTAACAGCTTTTCTTATTTCGTGTGTACACGTTTCATATATACTTTTAATGAAAACGTTTGTATTTTAGTGCTTTTTGTATAATATATGCAATATATTATACAATAATTTATCTTTTTCACTCAAATTTTCGACTTAAAATAAATTGCGTTCAAGTTTTTTTTTTTACAATAGAAATAAAACGTATCCAGTTTCTCAAGATACACGCACATATTATTATTATATGACTTGTTTTCGTGTGTAAGTGTAAACATACATACAATCACCAACCTAATAATATATATTGTACATTACAAATTAGTTTAATAATGTACATACCGAAAACAGAATAATGTATATATAGTACAATAGATTGCAGTATAATCTTTGAAAATAAAAACTAAATTTCACGATATTAGTAATTAGTATAGTAATAATATTAATAATAATTGATTACATATCTTTACAATAAATTAATTTAATCTACTTTGTCGACACTCGGGTCTTTTTATTCCATGCAAAATTAGATCCATAAGTTTTGGTTTTTGGTTTTTTATCGATAGGTTCTTCAACAAAACATGGCCAACCGTTCTTTTTACAGAAATCAACTGCTTCCTCTTTAGTTTCAAAATCCACATTCATATTGGAAAGAGGATCACCCCTAGAAATATTTAAATAAAACAAACAAACAAACAGATATGTGTATTATATTTTATTTTAATGCTACGTCAAGAAACAGAAAAATAAAAAACGCGGTGAGACAATCTGGTTCTAGCTATTAAATATATATTATAGACATAATAATCCTAATAATATTTGTTAATACTATATATATAATTAAAACTTACGAAGAAGACCAGCCCATTAAAGGATTTTCCCATCGTTCTCTTGTTTCAAATTCCATTCTCCATCTTTTGATATTACTTGTTCCAGATTGCATAGCACTCTTTGCTGGTTTAAAAATCCGAACTCGTCTAGTTTTAATATGTTCATCTGGTACACCAGTTGTACGTGAAATGTCTTCCAACTACATAAGAAATAAGAGTTTGATGTTTTACAAGTAAAAGCAAATGTATGAGCACAGACATATTATTATACATGCATACATAAGGTTTATATCTTTAAGTATAATAATCATAGTATTATTATTGTAGTGAAGTATTAACGTACTTGAGTATCAATTTGAATGTACTCTTGAAGGCTTTTCTTATGTTCATATTCTGCAGGACGAAACAATTCCTCTGTAGTCACTGTACGATTCTCTTTCAAATTAGCTCTTTTGTTAATCGGCATTTCTTCTTTAGTAGTAGTAGTAGTAACTGAAGGAACTTGATCATCACTTTTTGCAGAAGAGGAGGACGAGGGTGACAAATATCTAGTAGCACTCATTCCTATTGCACGTCTATAAGTATAAAACGGATAAAACCAAAGAGTAAACAAATCAAACTCAAATAATGAGAAACGACTATTCTACAATACATCATAGTTTAAATTATAAATGACTACAACCCTGAATACTGAGGTTCATGCAATTCAAGGCCAGAATAATTATAATTACGACTCGTAATTTTCGTAATTCACAACAATTAAAAACTAAAAACACTGACAAAAAAATCTTTGAAATAGTTTTTTTTTACATGAATCAATATATTATTTGTGTAATGTATAAGTACACTTACTGAGGAATATAGAATCCTTTAAGTAGTTTCATCCCCTCTCTCAGGATTGTTTGTTGGGCTGCCATTTTGCAGTAATTTAATCAATTTAAAAAATTAACAACTGTTTATAATTTTAATTTTGGACCAAAAAAAAAATTGTACAGTTTTTTGAAGTGTGTACGCATGAAGTAGGAGAAAGGATAAATGTGCTTTCACTCTTATTCATATATGAGCCTTTTTTGCAGTGATTACTTTTTTTTAAACTACTTACATCTTACAGCAATTTGGTAGCATATTATTATATCATTGGTAAAAATCCAACTGTGATATATTTCGCATTCCATTTCATGATAAACACTTTTGAAAGACAGTTTTAATTATTGCACAATTCGTAGTTTAATATCAACGTATAAGTAGTAAAATTTTTTGCAAGGCTGAAGACCGAAGACCGCGTAGAAACGTACTTCAAAAACCCCCATGTGAAAAATCCAAGTCCAAAGTCCAAAGTATAATATTCGCTCATTCATCATTATTTTTCTAAAATTATATACGACATACTATTCTAATAGTGTACTATTAGAATTACATTTGAATACGCAAGTAAAACAAATGTGTTTTTAGAATAATAGTATTAAAACATAACTTTTAGTACGTGCTGCATAAAATTGACCTTGTTTTCTTTTCCCTTTGTACTTTGAAACGCGAGTGTGTGCCGAATACCTATATAATACATGCTTTGCTTTGTGCAGATTTTTACAGTGTTCAGTTACATAATACAACAACAAAAAATTCTCCTTATTTGGAAACATTTCATAATATCAATCTTCTATCTCCGTCATTTCCGGTGCTTCTACAACCAAAATGACAATCAAAATAACATGAAAATGGGACAGTCTACAGAACTCACTATTTGAAATATATATATTATACGAAAATCAGCCGAATTTCTACTTTTTATTTACAGTAGTACAGTGCGTTCAGTAACAATGAAGGCAACATTTGCATCTTGAAGCTTTCGATTTTTGATACTATAACTAACATATATACGCACTGTATTGATTCACATCATCAATCATCAGTAATCAGTATCATCTTTTTTTCCAGCACGTGAATCAAAAACGAGATACATATCTTATAATATATTATCTTGAATCTCAAGTCATCATTTTCCAGTACTGCCTAAGTATATTACTGCATCTACTATATATATATATATATTATATTGAAGGTAATAATTTATAATAGTGTAGTCATTTTGTGTGCTTAATTTTTTCTTACAAAACAAATGTGCACGACAAGTCAATTTCTGTATTATATAAATTTAATTGTGCAGAGTAGAAGTGTCATGATGCTAATAATATTTTATTTACTATGCATGATTAAAAAACAACACAATGTGTAATTACTTTGGGGTTGCTATAATATACTACAGTATAGAGTATAGAGTAAAAAAAAGATATCGAGTTACAAAGGGATGACAGATGACAGCAAGAGTATAGCATTGAATTGTAATAAGTAATAAATATAGTACATATATATATAAAATTTGAGTTGATTTGAGAGTCAAGACGAAAGCCCGTTATCTAATCTTTTAGTTATTGTTCTTTATATCTCATGCAGTTTAAAGTTTAATAGCACATTCATTGTGCTACTGTTTTATATAGATATGTTTACATTGCATTTTCACATGATATATTATGTATATGAATTAGTATAGGACGCGGAATGTGCTGCGAAATCCGAACCGTATTGTTATGTAATATAAAAAAATATACATATATATAACCCTGCTTTGTGCTACTATAAGTACAATAATAATAAATTAAAATAAATAAGATTCTCATAATCGCAATGAATTTAAATGGGTTTTGCTTGTTCTTCTCTCTCTTTTTTTAACAGATTACAAGTTTGCTGTATATGTATCTACAGTTATCGTTTTGAACGGGACCGTGTGACTTTTGATTACTCTTCTTCTTCATTATCCTACAGTTAAAATCATCATCATGGCTCGTACTTTAATTGTGGATATTCTGTCAGTATTCTTTGGTATTGGAACTTGGGTTTGTGTAAATGGCTTGTGGGTCGAATTGCCATTACTTGTCAAAGCATTACGTGAGTGAACAATTTTATGTTAAAATAATAAATAATTAACTATTTTCAAAGTATGCTTAAGTGTGTATATTATATATTGTGTACACCATAGGTATGGGCGTATATATATATATATACATAAAAATACTTTATTAAATAATGTCTTCTTATTTTGTTTCCATAAACAGCTGAAGCATGGACACTTCCATCATACATGTCTGTTGTTATTCAACTTGCAAATATTGGACCCCTTTCCTATTCTATTTTACATTCCTTATTTCCTAAAGTATTCAGAGAAAAATGGGTTATTTATTTAACCATGACTATTGGTTCTGTCTCAACAATCTTACTTGGTATGTTTTGGAGTGAAACGTCATTCATTTTTGGACAAACAAGATCAACTGCTTTATTGAGTAAGACACTTTTATCTTTTATTTATATATATATATTATTACTATAAAGTGTAAACATGTAATAACTTTTTCAATATTTGAATAACATATAATAAAAATGTTATAACATGCTATATTCAATATAATCAAAGTAATCAGTATTATATTATTATAATATCTCTCACTCTCTCTGTCTTTTATAGGTTTGGTATTTTGCCTTGCTCTTGTTGACTGTTCAAGTCGAGTATTATTTTTACCATTTATGGCTGGATTTAAAGAAATTTATTTGACTTCCTTTTTCATTGGAGAAGGTCTAAGTGGATTTGTACCATCAATATTTGCTTTAATTCAAGGAGTTGGAGGAAATCCTTCATGTGTAAATGTGACAAGAAATAGTACAGAAGATGGACAAGTGGTATCGGAAGTTGTAGCTGAGTATGCAGATCCCCTCTTCTCTGTAGAAGTTTTCTTTTATTTTCTATTTGGTATCATGATGTGTAGTTTACTAGCCTTTATCCTACTCAATACACATTCTGTGGTAAAAGATGCTTTAGTACACCCACAAAATCCTAGTCCAAGAGTTGTACTTTTAGGACCAGATCAACAATCAGTACCAAGTTATCAATCTACCTCTCCTGGTCTTCCACTATCAACAGGAAGAAATATTGGAGAAGATGGGAATAATTCTGATAATGATTCAATTTCAGATGATGGAAGTGTTTCAAATGTTCGAATTATGGGTGTTTACCCTACAAAACAAAATCTTCACAACAATATTATAGAAGGACAAGAGAATGAAAAATCAAGTATTAAAAACTATGAATCTATGTTCAAAGGTGTCTCAAAACCTGTATTTTTTTATTTACTCGCCATTCAAGTAATTGTATGTTCGTTATCCAACGGTGTTTTTCCAAGTATTCAGTCTTATTCTTGCCTTCCTTATGGAAATGTTGCATATCATTGGACTGTAACACTCTCAAGTATTGCAAATCCAGCTGTATGTTTTCTTGCATTCTATATTCCTCCACCAACTAAAGAAACAGTTACAAAAATTACAGCTTTAGGCTTCCTCGTCGCTTCATATGTTCTCACAACAGCAATTCTAAGTCCAACACCACCATTAGCATCATCAGCTATAGGAGAAATTCTTCTCGTAAGTTTTTTTATTTTTATTTTTTTGGTACATCACATAATAATGTGTAATATTTGTGTACATATATATACTATTTAAAATTTTAAAATATCATCATCATAATTTATATTATGTATATTTGAGAATTTCCTAATCATCTCTTTTTTGTTTACCTTTTGTTTTGTTTTCTGTACTTTTGAATAGGTTTTATCATGGATATTACTTGTAGGATTTTTTACATATGTTAAAGTATCAGTTGCAATGATTTTACGATCTGAAGGAAAACGTGGATTATTCTGGACCGGTGCAGTTACACAGTTGGGTTCAGCCGTTGGAGCAATCGTGACTTTTTTTCTCGTCAATAATACTCAAATATTTCAGAGTTTTTCGCCGTGCGATAGCTAATAATAATAATATTTAGTCAGTGAAAAAGTACTTTTTCCTCTATTAAGAATTTGGTACTTTTGTCATAATAACCGTAAATTAACATTTTATATCGCAGCACTGTATTGTCTCGTAGTTTCCAATTATTGTGTCACAGTACCAAGGAGAATTTTTTTTTAATAGCTTTGCTTGTTGCAGCGGTATAAATTATGATAATATATGGTAATATTTATGACATAACAATTTATATTAATCAGTACTATAATATATTATGTAGAAGTTGTTTTGATTTTCAAAACAACACTAAAGAGAGTCTAAGAAACATTAAACAGGGTTAAATTTTCAAAATATGTAGAGAGTAGAGAGCTAGTACTTGTTAGGTTTTACAACTTGCTATGTTGTGAAACTCGGAATAGTATATATATATAAGATGATAGGCAATGAAATGCGTTTTTATTTGTATAGTACAGGGTACAACGTGTAATACATACAATTACACACAGAGTTTTGCTGAGCATAATAATAAGAGTCAGTGCAAAAATAATTTTGCACCGTAAAAAAGTGGTACTTAAATAATAATATAGTGTCTTCCATTACTATAAATAAAATGTTAAACAAGGTGTTTTAAACAGTAGAAATGTATTTTTAATATGCACTATACAGTGTGATGTAGAATATATTTATAAAATGCTCACAATTTTCTATTTTCATCGTAGTGTAGAGCTTAAAAGATATTACATTATGCAAATGTTGACGTATTTGTATATATATAGACGTCATATGAATATGACATGTGAAATGTGAATGCAAGGAGATGAAAGTCAGTTGTCTTTTGAGAAGGAAAAGTAAAGTAGCTAAATAATGTATTATATATTATATAATCAGACTGTTTTGACTTACTTTCTATTTTATGTGATAAATGTACTAAAATCCAAAAATCATGATGTTTTAAAATATTCATGTTGCTTTAAAATGATTTGCGTTTTTATTTGCGTTATATTTAGTCCACATATTATACGTAAATCATGTTTCAAGATATTTTGTTATTATAGTAGTACACATATTATACACATATAGCTAGAGTAGGGTGAAAATAGTAGTAGTCAACACAAGTTCAATGAAGCTAATCAATGAATGAAAATGTTTTATATTTTACGATTAACAATGTCTTAAATTTTATTTCACTTTTACAATGCCATAATATATGTAAATACATATAGCAACATGCTTGCGTACAGATACCTATGTATTCACTGATTACAACAGTTTTGAATTCATCGGATATATACAAGCGTAATATGTTCATTATTGATTAAAATCAGAGGTGTTCATCAGTTACAAAAACAAAAAAATGTGCTTGTTCAAACTGTCAGTATCATTTATACTGAACATATATAGGGTACTTATATATTATACACATGTTATAGTAGTATTTCATTATAATATTTTACGTATTTGGAATTTTTGCTTTGAAGAGTTTTGTGCTGTATAAAAGTAGTGTAGAATTTGAAAGATATTATATTATTATTATTATGAATGATGTAGCATTACTTATAAGTATAGTGCAAGTTTTAGATTTTAAATCAGGATTCATGAATAGTAAAAAATTGTTCTTTTACATAGATATTTTACATAGATTTTGAAAATTATTCTCTTTTACTCAAATTAAACTACGTAAACTGAAAATCAGTGTCGTTAAATAAAACTTAATGTTTTATAATGGTATTATATTTTATAGCATCTCAAAATGGACTGTGTGCAAGTACACTGAGTGTCCATTGTGAGTTTGTTGATTGTATAATGCAAAGTGCCATTTCAGCATAATTATATAATATGTTATAATAATATATGAATCTTTGTGTATTTTTATATTGATGATATGATAAAGACTATAATGTATATATATGTATTATGAAAAATAAATCAATACAGATAAAAATGAAATGTTACAAACCAGTCAAAAACTTGTAATGAGATGATAGTTGCAATATAATTCTTTTACCGCATAAAGTATGGCAAGAAACAACTGTGCGTGCAGTGTTTTTTCAGTGAACACTGATCAGACTTCTATTCTATTCTTGCATAGTGCTAGTGTGATGACAATCATTGAACAACACAAATATCTTAGAAAAATTAACTATGAAAACTGTGGAGCAGTCAAAATATAAAATTCGAGGACTTCTCCTGGAGAAAAACGTCATGTGTATCAGCACATATTATGTATGTACATATACAGAAAATACAGGGTATATCACTTATCACTTATAGAAAAGTAAAGTACCAGCTCTATACTCTACACATCTAGTCCATCTGTCGCTTTGAAAAACTTAACATACTTTGAATCCATATACCATAAAATACACATAAAATATAAATGAGATATCGTGTATTAAAATTGTATTTATAGTCATTATTTGTCCTCTCATTATCTCGGTTCTACTAATACGGTATTATTATTAAAAGTCCTTTTTTCACGTGACTCATAATAGATTTCGTGACATTGTGTAAAAACTCTTTTTCATTCAGAGGATACATGTATGTATTAACTTTTATAATAAAACATCCAACTGTGAGTGTGTAGAATATTTAGAAAATTCATTCGTCATTATAGTTTCATGGCAAAATACTAATCGTAAAAGAGGAGTATTATAAATTATAAATAAAGTATGTACTAAAGCGGTTTCAAGAGGCAGTGCAGTTTACAGTAAATATATTATTATAGACTTTTGATATAGTGTAATATTTTACTTGCATATAATATATTATATATTTTATCATAAACCATAAACCAAGTACTTATTGGTGCGTACAATAATTATAATTTGAACAAGTAAGTATAAACACACGTATATTATATTAATATTAAACTGTTATAATAATTAGTAATGCATAATATAGCTTTTAAAGGTCGATATTCTTTAAGTTCTAAAATTTGAAGAAAAAATATATTATAGAAAGATAATGAACTGTCAAAGTTTATACGCCGGAAATATATATTATAAAATACACTTTTACTGTTTACTATACATTTTAAATTGGTGATTTTTATACAGTTTAATTGAAGTTCATTTTTGGATCCACCTCTCTTCGTATCGTCGTAACTCTTATATAGAATTCATAAAAAACAGCCCTCAAAATGTCAGGCTTTGATGATAATCCATTTGGTGACAATCCGTTTCAGGTATTATACCGTATAAATATTTTTCTGTCAAAAAGTCTATTTATTCTATGATACATTACTTTTTCATAAAACTGATCAAATTAAAAAAAAAAGATGGATGTAAGCGTATAGCTAGTATAGTATAGTATATGTATAGTGTTGATTAAAGATTCATGGTTAATTTTACCTCATTCTTGTAGTTATATATGTATAATGTATACATATGTAATATCTGTGCATCTGTGTGCATGTGCCATGTGTCCCAATAAATAAATAAAAATTATAGCTAAATAGGTGAATTTGTTCAATCAAGTGTACAAGTAATACATATTATAAATAGGTCCTGTGCATTAATGTGTTGTTTTTTTAATTTGTTTTTTCAATAAAATATAGGATCCAGCCATTCAACAAGCAACAAAAAATTCAGCAAATAATGCCAATTTAGAAGATTACAATCCTTTTGAGGACACCCCACAAAATAGACCAACCACGGTACCAATATCATCTTCTTCTGACAACTTTGATCCCGTAAACGGAATGAAAATAAATATATTTTCAAAATGAATTCAATCCAAATTAAAAGAAAATAGAATAATATTATAAAATAGAGAAAACATGAACTATTTTCTCATGATTTTTGTTTTGGATTGAACTGTACATATAATATATGTAATAATATACTATAATGTAGTTGAGACAGATATCAGCACTAGCACTATAATAATATATTAGTAGAATTTTGAATTCAAAGTATGTCTTTTTGAAACAAAAAGACTATAACTCTTTTTGTTTCAAAAAGACTATAATAGTATACTTAATATGTATATCTACGATTTGTTTTGAAACTTATTTTTTAGTAATGTTGTAATGTATGAATATTACACTTTAATAATAATACACGGATCATAATTAGTCATGAAGTTTTCATATTTAAGTATTCAATGTATACGCATTATCAATCTATATTGTAATTTCTGTGATATTATGGTGTCCAATGCCTTAAAACAGTTTGAATTTTCCATGATTTTTCATTCCAATTTCTTGTTCTTTTCATGTTCAATATTTTAAGACGGTCCGTGGTGCGGCTAATCCTCCTCAGTATGGTACGACCGGTGAAAGATCTCCAGCTGTTTTATCACCAAATCAAGAAATGCCACCACCATATAATAAAAATTCTCAAGGTGCTCCACAAATATCAACAGAAGAATTGCAAAGAAGACAAGAAGAACTTGAGAGAAAAGCTAGAGAATTAGAAAGAAGAGAAGAAGAGCTTAGAAACACTCCATTTAATGGTATTGTAAAGAGATTATAAAGACACGATATTATTTAAAATTTTAAATGTGTGTATATACTTCTTTTGTATGGATAAAATGTTTTTTTTTTGATGATGTACGCCTTTAAATAAACGATAAAACATGTAAACATGTGTCTTTTATTCTTTTTTTTTGTTACTGTAGCAAGAAAAAATAACTGGCCTCCACTTCCGGAAAGAATACCTATTCAGCCTTGTTTCTATCAAGATATAAATGTTGATATTCCTGTAGAATTTCAAAGAATTGTTCGTTATTTATATTATTTATGGATAACACATTCAGCTGTCCTACTCGTAAATGTGCTGATATTCGCTCTCCGAATGTTTGTTTTTGGGTTTACTTTGGCAGATACTAAAGGATTCTTTATTTCTATCATTTTCGTTATAATTTTTACACCAGCTTCATTTGTGTGTTGGTTTCGACCGGCTTACAAGGCTTTCAGGTAAAAACAAAAAAGAAAGAAAGAAGCTCTAAAGA
The DNA here is from genome assembly GCA_034698265.1 of Sminthurinus aureus. Classification (NCBI taxonomy): domain Eukaryota; kingdom Metazoa; phylum Arthropoda; class Collembola; order Symphypleona; family Katiannidae; genus Sminthurinus; species Sminthurinus aureus. Next base: position 14,780 of record JAQGBH010002194.1, on the reverse strand, counting down.
ATTTTAAAACAAAATAATGAAATAAGAAACATAATAACATATATGCGTAACATTTTTACTGAATAAATGTTGTGATATATAAGTATGTAGTCAAAAAAAAATAAAGTTTTGAAACATGTTCTATTTTTCGTCTCTATTTTACAGGAGTGACAGTTCATTCAACTTTATGGTGTTTTTCTTCGTATTTTTCTTTCAATTCATTACAAGTATAGCATTAAGTACCAATTTAGGTGGTGCTTGTGGAATTGTGGACGGTATTGAAGTCATCCAACAAGGTGATGTTGGTCATATCATCCTTGGTATTTTTGTCCTTCTTGTTGGCATCTCTTTTGTAGCAATCGCTGCATTGGATCTGTATTTGCTAATCAGAGTAAGCTCAATGAAATATAAAATATATTACTAAAACTCGAAAAATAGAATACTTTTTTTTGTGCAATTATTTTTTTACTTTAATTTTAAGAATGATAGAGAGTTTAGAATTTTATAATAAGAATTTTTTTTGTATTATATACATATATTTCATGTGATATTAACTATCACACTTTGTTTTTTTTTTTGGTTTTTGAAAATATTAGGTACATCGGATTTACAGAAGTACTGGAGCTTCGTTTGCAAAAGCTCAGGCAGAATTTGCAACTGGTGTTATCAGAAACGAGCACGTCCAAGGAGCGGCTACAAACATAGCTTCTGAAGCTATCAGACATCAATTATCCTCGGGTGGAGGTGGAAATGCTCCAAGATATTAAGCAAAAAGAAAATCCACAGAGAATATATATAATATATCTATAATAATCTATAGTACTGCTACATATTATATATTATATATTATACACATACATGAGGGTATGAGGTGTTATTTACAAAACTAAAATTATACTAAACGTGTCTACATTGTGATTAAGTTTTACTAATAATTGCTTCATTCTTTATTATTTATCTGTATAAATTTGACAACCAATGCATATTTACTATTATGCTCGACATGTCTATATATCGATGTACTATGTACATGAACTCGGTCAAGATTGGAGAAATTCTATACATGTATTTATGTTTTAGATATTTGTGTCCAATATATCTCGATTGTCTATTTTATTAGATACAAAGTCAGTTAAATTTTTTTTTATGAAACAAAATATGAAACAGCAATTGTTTTTCAATTGATTCATTTTGTGTCAATCTCCGCTTACATATAATATATAATATATTAGATAATGCATAGTTGAATGATATTCCTTTCACAAATTTTTCTTAATATTGGGATGTATGTGTACGTACTTTAGTTACAGTAGTTACATTTATACATGATTAAGTACAGAAATGTAATTCCCCCTCTTGATCTATCATTATTATTATCATATGTGTATATATCTATGAAGTTTAAAAATAAAAAATATTATAGTTAATTATTGAACTTTTATGAGTAAATAATTTTAGGTACGTCAAAGATGAGACTTTTTTATTGTTATTTGTTGTAAGTATATAGTACGATTCGTTATCGATTTAGGATTTAGAATCAATTACTTTACAATAACTCTGTTTTGTTTTAATGTGCTTCAACATGAAGACAATTTCCTTGTTGTTACGTATAGTATATATTATGTACAGACTTTAGACATAACATGTTTTATTGGTGTTACAATACCAAACATAGATTTTGTTAATTAATTCCAAGAAAAACATACTCTGTCATTGCTGTTACATCAAGATCCTATATTACATAGGATAAATATATAACTATAATTTATAGTTTAGCTATTTATATAGTCAAACAAAATATTTTCTAGTATTTCAAGTTTCAGTTTAAAACTATACTATACGAAGTTACATAAAACAATAACGTCATTTTTCGTAAATTCGTAACAACATAGACAACTTACATAACTTAGGATACAAAATAATCATTATTATTATTATTACGTATTAAAATGTACACACTACACACTACACACAATGCATTAACATTAAGAAAAAAAGTTTAAACAGTGTCTTACACATAAATGTAGATTATCTTATATATATATTATGATGTATCTACGAAATATTTATGAAGTTGATGCAAAGATACGGTTTTCTTCTTTTTCTGTTGCAAGTATTACATATTTGTATGAAATTATCATTCATTTGACCAAATTCAAGAACGGAGAGAAATATTATATAAACAGAGAACATGGCGAAGAGTATAAAAATAATTATGAAAATGCTAAACAATAATGAATAAGAATTATGTAATGTAATCTATCTATTACAATTTCAAAGTACTTGTTTTTTTTGTCTTGAGTCAAGTCTCTGAACCCAAAGTCCGAATAAAATATAGTATATTATATCTATAATATGTATTTATTTTTGTGATCGGTATAACATTATGATTTTTATTATTACATCTAAGAATACTTATATAATATATAGAAATATGATTATTAATAATAATTATATATCATGCATTGATGCGTATGCTAAGTGGAATGAAAATATGGTATATAAGCATAAAAGTTGAAATGGTTTTGATTTGTACGTGTACAATCCTTGTAATGTACAGACTATGAATTTTAAATGTATACTGCTAACTGCTAAGAATAATATTATAACTTGTATAACTGTACTATTGCTGTATTATGAATTGAATAATAGTATAATATATAATAATAATATTATGAATGCATGCAATATATTCATGTATAACTTGTATCAGATCAAAAGAATTAAAAATGAAACTATACACAAGTGTATAGTTGAGCGAGTATTGTGTATGTATTTTAACATGTATGTTACACCTATGTAGATATAATGAAAATAATACATATTATAACTGTAGTATAATAGAAAATTGTTACTTGAACTCATAAGGAGTAAAAAAGCAAAGTTTTTCCATCCCACCCCAAATGTGAAGACGAATTTCAATCGAGGATTGATGCAATGTGTAGAGCATAAAAAATTGATATGTGGTAGATTATAGAGATTTAAGTAGATGAACTATCAAGCTGTATAAAAAAGGACAAACGACATGATATTTAGACAGGTATAATATATATAACATATAACAATAGTATAATGTGTATAATTTGATATTGTACATCCATCATCCATATATTATATAAAATAATATCAGCAAATAATTCTACAATTCTACAGTTAAGAGTACTGTTTTACTACAGGCCAATGAAATATTAAACGCTATAATAATATATGTAGTTCATTCGATGTAGACCAGTTTTTGAGAAAAAAAATAAAATAAAGCTGTATATTCATAAAATACATTACTACGACTGCGTATTCTAGTTATATATAGAATAATTATTCTGACAAGTTACTTTTTGTCGTCGGTTTTAGTTCTCTTCAGCCTCGAACAATTCATATATTAAATATATATAACAATATTATAGATAGTATAATATATTGACAATTACTAAGATAAATTAAGAAAATATTATACATTATACTATTAAAATTAAAAAAAGAATTCATGCTACTCTGTAAAATAAGAGAATTTTACCTGCTACACAAACTGATTTTGAAAATTAAATAACCGTACTGAAACGTGATAATAATAGCACCTTTAGATTGTCTAAATGTTTCACTATCATAATAAATTATTATTCATTGTAACACAAAGATTACTGTTCATCACTATTATTCCTACTACTACACATGATACATATAAGTATTATATATCAGTAAATAATTGATTATTGGTTGTATCATGAATCATGAGTACTACAGATTTCGAAGTAGAAAAATTATTTAAAAAAAACCATGATGCATAAGTTGGTGCTTATACTATGCTGTGTAAACCGAATTTATGAACATTATTCTTGTGCAGCACAATAATATTATTCCTAATAAAAATTAGACTAAAGTAGTTCATGCCTCATAAATTTTTTGTTTTAAAAAAAAAGAGAGAGAAAGCACCAGTAAAGAAATGGCATATTTGATTACAAAGTTGTTTTGGCTTTTTTTTAATACATATTTCAGTATCAATTTATTTAATAAAGGCCAGATGTAAGTCGAGGCCAATTTAACATTTTTCAAGTCATATAAACAAACAAATTTATATTTATTTACTAGAGACTGATGCTTTAGATTCCCTTAAAGAAGCAGATCGCCGTCTTCGTGCTTCTTGATGTTTCTTTTCCTTAGCTTCCTTTTGCCTTAGAGCCAAAAGTTTGGCATATTCAGCAGCTTCATGCTTCCTCTTCTCACCTCGACGTCTCTTCAAAGCGACTCTATGTCTCTTACGCTATATATAATACAACGATACAAAAAAGAAAAACAGAACACAAAAAAAAAAAACGAATTTAGTATTTGAAAATCAAAAGACTAATAATAATTTTAGAAATATTTGACAAGTTATAAACTGTTTCACCGGTACACTGAGACTATTTGTAAGAAAACACATAAAGTCCCAAATTCAACAATGATTTTTTTTTTACTTTTCCACAAATCTGAACACTGATCATCAATGGAGAATTTTGATACCAGATGCCTGGTTGTGGACACATTTGATTTTATAAATGGGTCTTTATAATAAAAGAAATACATACCTGCAACATAACAGGCGTGATGAGACGTTGGATCTTAGGAGCCTTGAATCTCTGTTTCTTTCCTTCCTTCTGTGGAAGTGGACGCTTAATGACGTATTGTCTAACATCATCTTCCTTTGAAAGGTTGAATAACTTCCTGATCTTAGATGCTCTTTTAGGTCCCAATCGGCGAGGAATTTGGGTGTCGGTTAGTCCAGGAATTTCCTACATAATATATAAATATACAACAATAGGTATTATAATAATATCATATTAAATTTACAAAAAAAAAACAAAATACTACATATTGATCTATGTATTTTTTTCATTATATTTTAATCATTTTTTAACACCTAAATAATTAATTAATTTAATCAAATAATGCATTTTCATACCTGTTCTCCCTTCTTGACGATGATAAGGGAAATTACACTCAAGTTAGCATCTACAATACAACCACGGACTGATTTACGTTTACGTTCACCAGTTCGTCTTGGTCTGTAACAGGAATGTCCCTTGGACAACAATAATCGAACTCGAACTATGTAGATTTTGTTTTAAAAAAAAGAAGAAAAAACAAACAATTACATTAAAATTAGTCATCGAAAATTATTAAAAAATAAAGATAATAATAATAATTCCCATTAACAAAAACTATTTTTTTTTTGGTTTTGTTTTTTAGTACAAAAAAAAAATGTTGGAAAGCTCAGGTGCCGACTACTGATATTACCATTAGCCGGTATAGCGGAGTGACCAATAATTTAATTTTACAGTCATAAACGCCAAACTATGCACATTGTCAAGCACAATTGGAGCTGGGACTGTATCATAATAACATGCAACCGGAATACTTGTTACTGGAATAGAACCCTAGTTTCATTCATAAAGTCCCCAACTTTAACCAGCACACCACATTGCTGATTATATCCGTCTCAGTATTTAACACTGACTTGATTCTCAAATGAATAATATAAGTAGAAACAATCTTTTGTATATATTTACACAACTTTAAACATTCCATTTTTTTTGGTAGTGTTATCGTAATATTAATATGATATTCTGTACAGATATACATACGGAATATACAACATTAATTAAAATACTTAAAATTTACACTATTTGATAACAGAAAGTTGAATTCTATAGGGCTGTATTCAAGAAACCAGACCAGTTGTTTGTTTAAATTTTATACATTCTACAAATTACATCAATATTTTATACTTCTTAATAAAGAAAAAAAGGCTTACTATTAGTAAGGACTCCTTGCTTCATGGGGAACCCTTGTTTATCATTTCCTCCGGTAATCCGAAGAACATATCCTTTCCATTCATCTCCTAAAATATCAGCTTCAACTTCAGCTCCCATTCTTTTCTCATAGAAAATTCGCAATTTATGCTCATCGTGAATTTCGAAGAGCTTTTGCGTTCCGGCTGATGGGAACGCAACGTTCAACTATATAAAGTAATGAAATCAAACAGGAACAAAAAAAAAACAAAAAAGATTGAGCATTAACATTTCATGGATAAAAAAAATACATAACATATTATCCTCTTCAAATAGTGATATATAACATGTTATAGTCAAACAATAAATAATTATTGAAATTATGAAAGTAAAATTAAAAATAATAATTCTTTCAAGTCATAAACTTAAAAGTAGACATTGGTCTAATACATGTACATATGTGCTTGTACATTATTCTATTCTAAATATCCATCCGGCACAAGACATGCTTTTAATATTTAACCTTAAATCAAGTATTTTTTATAATTACCGAGTAATTTATCTTACTACAACTAAATTAATGATAAATTAAAGTTAATCTCAATTAAAAATTGAAATACTTACCTTCATTTTTGATGTTAATTAATTAAATTTAACAAATACAAAACTTTTTCTCCTTCAGCCTTCTCCACAAAACACATCCAGAAGAGGAATCAGTCTTCAATGTGCTTCTATTCAATATTCTGGTCTATAGATGGGGCATGGGGCTGGGTCCGTGCGAGGGAGAAATTCAAAAATTATCCAAAATCTGTCACTATTTTTTTCAAGAGAGAAAAATCAGTGAACCCAAAATACTCTTTTTTTATTTATTTATTTAATCTCAATTAAGTAAGTACAACTAATTACAATATTTTTTATCGGTAAGTAAAATTAAACATTATTCATTATTGTAAAAGTCATAATACCTATTTGATATTTCACAAAGACGGGGATATTAATTAATTATGTAACCAAAAGTTTTATTAGTGTACCTATTTTTAATTGAGGATTTGTTTTTGTCATATGACCAGTTGTTTTATCATTATCATTATTATTTTTGTTTTTGTAGATGATGAGAAATACCAAACATCCTTAAATAAACTTGAAAAAGAGAAGAGGCAAAAGGGAACTTGACCAGGACAAAACAAACAAAATACTTAAAAGTCTAAAGTCTACCAACAAAATTCATCCAAAAACAAAAGTCTTCAAATCTTTGTGTAAACATGGACACACGGTCAATAAATGATGGCCTGGATTATTCTGGGGATGCTGCTGTTGGTTCATTTTTTAGTTCTGATTACAAGAGGTAAGTATTAGTACTAGTTGTAGTAGTAGTAGTAATAATAATTGTGAAGTTTCTCATTACCCGTATGTAAGTAGTATATCTTGATATACAGACTGTATATATATAATTTCATTACCTTCTCTATGATTTCGTTGCTAAATTTAGGCATGATGACCTTAAACAAATGTTGGATAGTAATCGAGATAACCTAAAACTAGAGGCTATGAAAAGGATCATAGGGGTACATAAGTTTTGTGATTTAGTGCAAATAGTATTTTCTCTCAAAATTATGACTTATATTTGTATCTTACATAACTATTATAGGTATTGTAATGACTTTTCCTCGTCTTGTTCTTTAGATGGTAGCAAAAGGACGGGATGCATCTGATCTATTTCCAGCAGTCGTTAAAAATGTAGTTTCTAAAAATACAGAAGTTAAAAAATTAGTTTATGTTTATTTAATGCGCTATGCAGAAGAACAACAAGATTTAGCATTGTTAAGTATATCAACATTCCAAAGAGCACTCAAGGTAATAATATGCTTATGAGCAAACCATTCTTTAACCATTCTTAATATTATTTTTGTTTCATTTAATATCTAAATAAATAAATAAGCATGGAATGACATGATGATGATGAAAGAGTCATAACAAGAGTCAAAAATACATAACAAAAAGTTTAATAATTTATTTTACCGGTGTACTACTTTTACTTTTTATAGGATCCTAATCAACTAATTCGTGCAAGTGCCCTTAGAGTTCTTTCAAGTATTCGTGTTTCAGTCATTGTTCCAATAGTAATGTTAGCTATTCGTGAGTCTTCCGCTGACATGAGTCCTTATGTACGAAAAACTGCAGCACATGCTATTCCAAAATTGTACAGGTAATTCTTAAATTTTAAAAAATGCAGAATGCAGAATATCTACAAATCAACTACCATGTTCAATAAAATATTATACATAATATATGAATATAAGATTTGAATTGAATTGTAGTTACCAATTAAATTGGTTTCATTAATTTTACATGATATACAGTTTGGATCCAGATCAAAAGGAGGAACTAGTTCAAATTCTCGATAAATTACTTGCAGATAAAACTACACTTGTAGTTGGTTCAGCTGTGATGGCTTTTGAAGAAGTAAACAAAAACAAAATACTTTTATACTTAAAATATATAAGTTTTGATGATACATTATGTATACATGATGTTTTTTCTATATATTATATACTGTAAAATAAAGCTGTAAATTGGAAAAAATCTAAAAGTACTGAAGTAGACCATGTTATATAATAAATATATAATAAATATACATGAATTGTTCTTTGATCTTCATTTCATAGGTGTGTCCTGACCGTATAGACTTGATTCATAAAAATTTCCGGAAATTTTGTACTCTACTGGTTGATGTGGATGAATGGGGTCAAGTTGTCATTCTTAATATGTTAACAAGATATGCACGAACACAATTTGTGGATCCAAATATTGGTGATTTGACAATTGATGGAGAAGATGAGGACAGACCATTCTACGAAGAAGATGAAGATGATGATGATGATGAACCAAATGATGATGATGATGATGAGGAAAAAAATCGAAAAGCTAAACGAGCAAAAACTAGAGAAGAATTAAAAAATAAACCCCAAATGGATTCAGATCATAGACTTTTACTTAAAAATTCTCGACCATTACTTCAAAGCCGAAATGCTTCTGTAAGTATAATATATATTATAAATAAATTATAAATCTGGTATTTGTATTTTTGAAACAATCCTTGGGTATCAATAATCTTTATATATAGTTGTTTGTAAAAATGTTTTTCATTTTATTTAGGTCGTAATGGCAGTTGCTCAGCTTTATCACCATGTTGCACCAAAATCCGAAGTTCCAATCGTTGTTAAAGCCTTAATTCGCTTATTGCGATCACATGTTGAAGTGCAAGCTGTCGTACTTACTTGTATTGCTGCCATGTCCACGAATAGAAAGGTATGTAACAAGACTCACATTACCCAAACTGAATCTCTTCTTTTTCTGTCTATATTGATATTGAATTTCAGTGAATATTATCAATATTATTCATTTTCATTTGTAATTATCATAATACTAAAAGTCACTTGAGTGTTGAACATTCTGAATATTAAATATATATACTGAATACCATGTAGTACTATGTTGTGAATTATAATTGGAATTATGTTCAATGTACACATATTATATCAAATACGAAATTTAAATACTTTAAACCTTCCATTACTTATTATTATCATAATATTGATGATATTATTATTGTCACTGTTTTTATTTTGATTCTTTCTGGGATATGCTTTCGGTGTTTTATCCTCTTTCTTCCTCTTCTCTTCTTCTTCTTCTTCTTCTTCTGCTTTAAACTGGATTATGGAAAATATGAAACACATAAATTTGTTTTTCGGGATTTTGCGTAATATGATAATATGTGTCGCCTTATGTATATATGTGTACAAATTTCAATGTGCTTTCTTTTTCATCTAAAAAAAAACATCTGACATGGTTGATTTCTTCATGTGCTCTCAATACTTGTACATCGTCTACTCTTCAATCAATTTGGGAAAATCAAATACTGGGGTCAACAGAATTTAGTAATAAAATATATTGATATATTTATTACCATTTTTTAAAAAAAAATATTAACGTTACCTATAAAGACTTGATATTATTATAGTTTTACATAAGTAACAAGTTTTGTATTAATTATTATTAGCATGATTATAAAATTCGAAATTATTGTAGTACATAATAAGTTTTGAGCATAGTATGTTTAAAATGTAAAATGATAATTATAGATATTTGTGCTCTCAAAAATGTAAGTTTAGTTGTTGAAGTATAAGCGCTTAAAATCTAACATACTTCAACAAAGTTAGCGAATTTATAAACAAAATAGCAACAAATAGATGTATATTATTTATACGTAGTACAGTGCTTGTAACTTAAGCCTATAACATTGGTATATTAGTAAGAGTACAAAATTTGCTTATTTTATGTGCATGTAGTGCAATATTAGTATATATGTGATATATAATGACTATTATTATGGCATCAATGATTGGTTTAAATATATTATATTTATTTTTTTTCCTGAATATTTTTTTACAGTCTCTTTTCGAACCGTACATGAAGAGTTTTTACGTACGGAGTAGTGACCCAACACAAATAAAGTTATTGAAATTGGAAATTCTTACAAATATTGCTAATGAGACGAACATTCCTCCCATTCTTCGAGAGTTCCAGACGTACATTTCAAGCCAGGATAAAAAATTTGTGGCTGCAACCATTCAAGCTATTGGACGTTGTGCCTCGAATATTAAAGAGGTTGCTGAGACTTGTTTGAACGGACTCGTTTCTCTCTTGTCTCATCGGGATCGTAAGTTTCTTTTCTTATCCAAGTGCTACCTTTTCTATAGTTCTTCTGGAACTAAACTCATTTTCCTCAATCTCCTTTTCTTTTACTTTTCCTTCTTATTCTCTTTCTTAGTCTTCCTAGTATCCCCTTTAGATTCACTGGCCTCTCTCTCCCTCTGATATTACTTATATCAGCTTTCTTCTAAGCTCTGACATGGTTAGAGATAGCTTTTCTTTATTTTTTTTGTCTTTACCGTTTGAATCTTCTCTTCCGTAGAACATCTACGGAAGAGACGTACATGCTCATGGAGTGATCGGCTTACACATATATGTACATAGACAGATAAATCGTCTATGTATATATATGGATGTAACGGACTCAATTTAGTTTGTACAAACAAGGTAAAGAAGTTATGTGACTTACCATTAACACCTCCTCCCCCCACAAAAAAAACTTTTGGTTTACCATCTTTCTCTAATTCTCACTCAATTATTCCTATTGACTTCTTACAAATTAATTGTACTTTTCCTCCTGATCCAAGCTAAAAAAAAGGCAGATTCATTTCCTTCTCTACACTCACATAAATTTATAAAAGATATCGAAAGATACATGCATATGCATTACAAGTTCCACATAAAGTGCTAAGCAATGAATGTAGGGTTTTATTTTTTGTTACTTGTAATCATCATACAATATAAGCAGTAAATTTACAATTTAGTATTACATGCTTTATATTATTCTTACTCTTGTATTATATAGCTGCTGTTGTTGGTGGAGCTGTGGTTGTGGCCAAAACTCTGCTACAGAGTCATAAATCTGGAAATAAACCTGTTATAGCCCAATTAGCTAAAATGGTTGATCGTGTTACTGTTGCTCCAGCTCGAGCGGCAATCCTGTGGCTTTTGGGTGAACATTGTGAAAGGCTTCCTAATTTACCACCAGATGTTTTAAGGAAAATGGCAAAATCTTTTCCTGATGAGGTTTGTAAAAATCTATATTCCTTTTAGTTGTTGTCGTTTCCTGTTTTTAAGTTGAATAATTAATTTGTGCTTTTTTTGCAAATAATAAAACATAATATATTTTCAACCTGTTTGAACAAATTTTAATTTACTTTCTCCATTTAGAATGTACATTGTAATACTATAGTATACGGACGGAGCATGCAAAATATTTTCCTTTTTTATATTTTTTTTACTTTTGACGTTTACGGTAAATAGAGTGAAAGTAGACTAAAATATAAAATGTAGATATGAAATGGTTATCTGTCTAGCAAGTAGCAAGAATAATAATAATAATACATAATACATGTTGTTTTTCCTTTGTATTTTGTTTTTTATGTACTTAAAGGATGACATTGTAAAGCTACAAATCATCAATTTAGCTGCCAAACTCCAGCTAACAAACCCAAGTCAAACAACTCTTCTATGTCAATACATTCTGAATTTAGCAAAATATGACCAAAGTTATGATATTCGTGATAGAGCTCGTTTCATTCGTCACCTGCTCTTCCCTGATCCTAACAATGTTGATCCAAATAATCCAGAAAATGGAGGAGAGAATGCAAAGTTACCCAAATTGGCTAAAAGGATTCTTTTGTCATCGAAACCTGCTCCAGTTTTACAATCTAAATTCAAAGATAGAGATCATTTTCAATTGGGCTCTCTTTCACACTTTTTGAATGTGAGAGCTGCTGGTTATCAGGATTTACCAGAATTTCCACTAGAAGCACCTGATCCCAGTCTGAGGTAAGCGTAAACATGGAATATAAAACTAACAATATTTTATAATATTGTTTGTCTTTAAGCATGTATAGTTCATGATTCAGAAGTCATACATTCGCCTGTGATCTTTTCAAAAAGGACAAAGTTAATCAGGGCTTTGTCCGTTTTGAAAAGATCACAGGCGACATATGTCAGAATACTTTTTTTTTTTTGACAAAAATACAAAATGAGAGGATTCAATACTGGTGTAAATATTTTTTACAGAGTACCTCCTCGTGAAGCAGAAACATCAAGTAGAAGTGGAGGAGATTATGGATTTGACAAATATTCTATGGATAATATTGAAGGCACGGATCGTTCAAAAAGGAAATCTAAAAGTGGTAAAACAAAAAAGCAATCCTTCTATTCTGATGAAGAAGCAGAAGAAGCAGCTTCTGGATCTAGAAGTGGATCCGGATCTGGTAGTGGTAGTGGTACTGAAGATTCAGAATCTGATTCAGGCTCTAGTTCATCCGGGTCAGGCTCTTCATCATCATCAGAAGCTTCGTCTTCCTGTTCTGATGATGATGATGACGACAATGCTGTAAGTTCTGACCATTCGAATGACCTACAACAAAAACAAAAGTCTTCAACTCGTAAATCAATGGAGAATGCGGGTGGTTCTAGTAATAGAAATCCAATGAAATCATCCAAACAAAAAGTGACGGAGAGCAAATTAAATAGTAGTAGTAGAAAAGTTGTACGTTACTCAAAGGACTCTGATGATTCAGACGATGGTAAGTCTTCAAATGATGATGATCATTCAACTTCGTCTTCACAATCTTCATTAGCTAATTCCTCTTCATCCTCCAGTGAGTCGGAAGAAGCCTCGAAAGTTGTAAAAGGAAAGTCAAAGAGTACATCAAAAACTACTACTGCTAAGGGGATAACTTCTACTCAGTCTGCAAGTAAAGTTTCTACAAAAGGAACTAGTGAAAAGTCAAATGATAAAAGTGGTAAAAGTAAGGGAGGAAAAAAGTCAAATTCAAATAATGTGGATGAGTTACTTTTGGATTTTGATATGGACACTACTACCAGTACTACAACAAACACTAATTCTGGAAATGGTCAAAATGCAATGATGTCTTCATTAGGATTAGGCACTCTTTTAGAACCAAGTGCTGCTGGGGATTTAGGAAGTCTCTCTCCAAATTTGGCATCTATTACTTCATTACAGGTATTGTTTATCTCTTACATCACAAGTCTTTCGCTCTATATACTATAATATATAATATAATTTATTATGTCATATAGTTAGACACTTACATGTATATGCATATTTAGTATAATACAAGTGTTTGGTAATATGTTTTTATAGTATTTGTAAAAGAGCTATACGAATTCTTACTTTTTCATGATTTTGATAGAGTATTGATTTTTTTTTATTAATTACGTCAAATTTTTGAACAAAAAAGGCAATTTTTTTCTGCTTCACGTATTTTTGAAATAATTACATACATGTTTCTTTTTTGTTCGCTTACTGTTCTAATTCAAACAGAGTGCTAGTGCGATGTTCACACCGTCAAAGTCTTTGGAGGTTTTGAATAAGATGGTTTCTGGTGGATTACAAATCATGGGGAGATTTACACGATCACCACACTTGTCAGATTCTGCAATGGTCTCTGTGGAGCTAACAGTCTCGAATGCATCAACCAAGGATACAATTAAGGGAATACGTGTCGGCAAAAAGGTAAAAAAAAACACCTTTAGTTATTTTTCTCTCGGTTTCCTCCCGAGTTTCCTTCTTTTATTCCGAATATCTAACGATCTAAATATGTACGTAACTATTTTCAGTGTGATAAAATAATAGTCTATAGATCTGCAAGAAAACGAGAAATATGTACAGTCCAGAACTTAGGACTTGTTTCAGGTCGTTTGACTTTGTTGAAAAAAGCAAAGTCAAATGACTTTGTTTCAGGTCTGGTGACTTAAGTTTAAGTCATTTGACTTTGTTTCAGGTCGTAAAAATGGGAGGAGCTACGCATTTTTTAGAAAAATTAAAAGGTCACTCGTAAATTTGAGGGGACACTCATAATTTAATATGCATCATGTTACCCATATTCCCCCTCACAATTGGTGGCTGGGAAACCGTAATCGGTGCTGGATTGGGGGGTCATTTAACCGATTGAATTTTTGAAGACCTTGTTCTAAGTCATATGGACTTGTTTGTGTTTCTGCAAAAAAATTTCATAGTTTGTGTACAGTACATATAAAGTTGACTTTAAGGGTAAACGCACATTTCAGAATTCGGAAATTTTTTATTTTTTTGAATTTTTTTAGAGTATTTCGGCATATTCGCCTCCTTAGTTGTTGGCATATGATAAATTAATAAAATTAATTCGAACTCCTAATACACTTTTTTAAAGAGATTTTGTGTTTTGACCAATTTTAAGAAAAAACCCCCCACTTTTTCAAAAATCCAATTTTATTGCCTAAATCAATTCTCTAGATGATTCTCCAGTGTACCTTTTTTGGATTTTATTTTTTTATGAATAGAGTATCAAAAATCAGGATCAAGTCCAATTGAAAAAGAGGGGGGCACCAGAATGTATTACAAATCCCCCGGCCTCAAAATGG
>JAQGBH010002193.1:0-25962 GCA_034698265.1 Sminthurinus aureus | reverse complement strand
CGTCCACTTCCAGCTGATCATAATTTTGAACGTGGTACTGAAATTGTCCTACATCTTAAGGAAGATCAAGCAGAGTATTGTGAGGTAATTATCTTTTACTATTATTATTATTATTTAATATTATTATAGCATTTGTAAGACAATGTGTGTAGTTGTAGTTTTTAAGTATGTGTAAAGCGCACTCATTACTACTACTACACACATTCAGTCTGATTTTAAAAAATGTACATCTAAAATAAATGAAAAAACTAATTTGTACATTTTGTTGTTCCTTTTATAAAAAAATATAGGAAAATAAAATTAAAGAAGTTGTAAAGAAACATTCCCAATTTATTGGATATCCTATTAAATTAGTAGTGGAAAAAGAACGTGAAAAGGAAGTTGAAGATGATGAAGCTGTCAAAGAAGAAGAACCCAAACCAGAAGGTGAAGAAGAAGAACAACCAAAAATTGAAGATGTTGAGGAAGATGAAGAAGGAAATAAGGATAAAGGAAAGAAAAAGAAAATCAAGGAGAAATATTTTGAGGATGAAGAGCTAAACAAAACCAAGCCGGAAGATGAGGAAGAAAAGAAGAAATTTGAAGAAGCCAAGTCCAAATTTGAGGGTCTCTGTAAAGTCATGAAAGATATCTTGGATAAGAAAGTAGAAAAAGTTGTGGTCTCAAACAGGTAAAAATAAATAAACAAATGAATAAAAACCCTTGCTTTTTTGTTTTTTGTATATAATCTAAAATATTACACTTGTTTTTTTTTCCATGTTTTTACATTTGATTATATTATATAGATTATAGATGACACATTATAGCCTTTTTAGTGTATATATATACAATATACAGTTTTACTAATGTGTTTTTTTTTGTATCTTGAATCATGTGTAATATAGATTGGTTGACAGTCCCTGTTGTATCGTCACTTCACAGTATGGTTGGTCTGCTAATATGGAAAGAATCATGAAAGCTCAAGCTCTTCGTGACTCCTCTGCTATGGGCTACATGGCAGCTAAAAAACATTTAGAAATTAATCCAGATCATTCCATTATTGAGAATTTAAGGCTGAAAGCTGATGCCAACAAGGGTGACAAAAGTGTCAAGGATCTTGTTATGCTCCTCTTTGAAACTTCCCTTCTTTCATCTGGATTTTCCCTTGAAGAACCTGGCGTAAGCATTTATCTATTTATTTATTTATTTTTTGTTTTACATGCTAAGAAGATGTGTGTGTGTGTGTGGATGGATGTAGAATGTATCTACAATAATTTATAATTTAATCATGTATTTTTTAGAAGATTTAATAATATTATTATAAATCATACTTATGTTTATTTTGTGTCTTTCTTTTTTTTTTAAAAAAAATATATATATTATACAGGTTCACGCATCTCGCATTTACCGTATGATCAAACTTGGTCTTGGAATTGATGAAGATGATGAGAAAGTAGCAGATGAAGAACCAGCAGAAGAGGAAATGCCACCATTGGATGGTGACAAGGAAGATGCATCTCATATGGAAGAAGTTGATTAAACAACATCTAAATTTAACGAATAATAATATTACTACTATTATTATTATGAAATAATTAATCTTAATATCTAGAACTGCTTCTTCTACAAACTACTACAACTACAAATATAACAACCAAAACCAAAATAATCGCCTCATCCAGTTATAATTGTACCCCACTTCCGTATATCTCTCTCTGTCCCTGTGTCCTTATCTAGTATTTTGTAATTACAATAATAATAATTACAACAACAACAACAATAACTACAAAATAATAATAGTAATATATGTATTAGTATATTTTAGTTCACTACTACGTTGTTATTATTACCGTGTTTTTTTTGTGGTATGCTGTTCTTCTTCTCTTTATATTATAATATTTTATTGTTGTTATACAAAAAAAAATATAATGTTTTCCCTCAAAACCAGTTCGTAAGGAAAAATATATTACTTAAGCAATTTAGGATTTGATGAGTTCTTAATATTCAGCCAGCGTTTGTATTTTTTGTTTTACAATTTTTGTATTGTATTCGATGAGAAGAAAAGTACATCCAGTGAATATATCGTTTAAAAGAATAAATCGAATATGAACGCTTTGTCGTGATTTTACAAAAAAATTGGATTGTATATATTTGGATGATTTCAGGTTTAGTCACTTTTTGCATTTTAATTTTAAACTAAAACCTGTAGGATTGTTCATACTATACTTGTAAGACGTGAATTGTGGGTATTAGTAATGAACTCTAGAGTGTACTATTATGATAGTTAAAATAGTATTGTTCATTTATTGACATGATCGGACCATCAAATGATTGGCATATTTAGTTTTTCTTGTTGGCGTTTTAATTTACAGTTTTTACGAAATATTAGGTTAACTATTGGTTGTGCAACGAAGTTAAGAATCATGCAGCACTATTGATATTGTTTCATTTATTTTTTAACATTATGGATGTAATCACTAATCAGCAACCAGTGAAATTGAAACTTCAAGTACTTTTTATTTTTTATATAAGCGTAACAAGACTTTATCTGATACGAATTTGGTATGAGTGTTATTTGGAAGTGTCACATAATTTATCTCATTACATAATAAGTATCGCTACATATAATGTGTCAAAGGAATTTTCCAGAATGCTTTATGTATGTAGGTTCAGGTGCAGGCGACTTCATGATTGTAGGTTACATAAAATGGAAATGATTTGTATTGATTGTGCAATACATAGACTAATTATTTAGAAAGTTATGTAACGTACTTGAAAGTCGGTCAGTAAATGCATACTAATAGACTCATCTCATGCATATATATCTACTTTTTTTGTCAAACATTATGGAGTTATATAACAAGCTGTGCAAACACTGCAGATTTATCTCAATATCATGAATCATGAAAAGTGTGATTCTGCTTAAATACAGGCCTTCTGCAATTATCCTGATCATTTCCAAATTAAAATTCATCTAGAACTTCTTGTGTCTGAATTGTAGTAACACGGTTTTATCATGTCTGCGGTTCAATTTCTCGTTTTTGCTGTTTTTCTAAGCTGTGCTTCAGCCCAATTGCAATTCCCAGGAAAGTGTCTTAATGTCTCAGTGGTTGATCCATTTGATGCACCAAGGGTAAGCGATGTTTCACATTGTTTTATTTTTTAATTTTTACTTTACTATAGCAGGTTCTTAATCATAAATTTAAAAGTACTTTAATTTTGATCCTCTTTAATCTTAAATTCCACGTGTGCTACTTTGTAACATAATATTATGATAAAATAACAGTAATAAAATGAAATGTTTTTCTCTTTTTTTTTGCAGTATTTGGGTAAATGGTATGAAATCGAATCATATTTTCAAGTCTATTCCGTTGGTGCTGCTTGTACAACTGCTAATTACTCAGATTTGGGAAATGGCACAATTGGAGTCTACAACAGCAATTTCAATGAGCTGTAAGTACAGTACTTATAACAATCGAAAATTGAAATTTTATTTTATTCAGTATAATGTATACCAAAATCATTGAAAAAGTCCTGGTTTGTCCTTGTGTATATATAATATTATGATGTGCAATAATAGTTATGCATTATTATAAAGTTGTAACATTTGTTTGTGTTTATTTTCTGTCTTTAGAACTGGATCATTTTCTTCAATAACCGGAACTGCAAGAATCACTGATCCAAACGGAACTGCAGGAAAATTAGGAGTAACTTTCCCAGTGAGTGCTGGAGAAGCACCATATTGGGTTTTGGACACTGATTATGATAATTATTCCATTGTTTGGGCCTGTCGCGAGTATGGAACTGTCAACTACCGTAAGTTACCACACATGTTCAGTTTAGTCGGAATTTAAAGTCTCCGAAATCATACGAAGATTTCTGAATTATGACTTTACAAGTTTTTCATGATTTTTACACATATTGTTACTCTTATAGTGGTTTTAAGATTCTCTCATTTTTTTGTTTCTTTCTTATTTTTTTTATATTTATAGAAACTACTTGGTACCTGTCTCGTGTAAGAAACCCCAAATTTGAAACACGAGTTGCCATTCGAAATTACTTGGAAAGTGTTGGAATTGATACTGCAAAACTGAGTGAAACCAGACAAGTTGACTGCCCAGCTGAATCTACTTATTAAGTAATTTTTTTGTACAATTAGTTTAAGTGTATTATTTTGTAACGAAAATAGCATAAGTACATTATGTAGGTCACAGAGATCTCTCCTGTGACAATTATTTATTACGCTACAAGTATTCCAATAAAAACTACTCACGCATGTATGTATTTAATTATGTTACACTCACTTAACTTCAAACTTAATGCTCCTCATATCAATTACCAATGTGCAGAATACATATCATGTGCATTTGGATATCGACTATGTGTTTCCGATTTCCAACACATTCAGGGTAGGTTCATATAGAATAGGCATTATTTCTAGATTACATTAATCAGTGATCAGTCATCAGTTTGACGTAACATGATCTGCAAACAACTTGAAGCTAAAAAAAATGAATCGTAATACTTATAAATTATAAATACTTGAGTCTTGAGTACTATTCGTATTTGTGTCAAAACTGTGAGGCGATATATATTTATTCATTTAATATCAACCATCACATTTCATAAATATTGAAGAAAAAAACAACAGTTCTCCAACCCTGAACAAATAACACGGGTTGAGCATTGAGCAGTGCAACAATACTGCTTCAAAACTTTTAAGGAGAGACGAAGTAAGTATATCGTATAAAATATAAAATCAACAGTATGTATTTAAAAACAAAACAAAACGAAAAACAATAATAATAATGATTAGCATTATTTAACATTAGCATACAAAAAGTATTTTATACAAAATAAATAAATTCTGTACATTAAATTTAGTATTTAAAATAACATTACTATGTGTACATTTATGTACATGATCATATTTTTATACATGAAGTGCTGTAAAATGTAAAATAAAAACAAATAAATTGAAACGTTTGTACGCTATTTTGGCTGCAGGTTTTGGGTTGTGAAGTATATATAAATAGTTGTGTGTCATCTTAATGTATTATCCTTCTGTCGTCTTAAAATTATAGTACCTTAGTATTGTTTGAAAAGTGTCCGCATACTTATATATACATGATTTCATACACAGTATGCATGCATAGTTTCAACATTACTGATTTTTATAGAAGAATACAAAAAAAGCTTTGTTCTGTTGTACAATGTACATGTGTACTGAAAGTCTTTTAGGAAAATTAAAATCTATACTAAATACGTAAAGTTAGTGTACATAGATTCAGAGAGTAATAAAAATAGTTTTACTAAAATTAGAGATTGCATGAAGCACGCACAGACAAAGGTACTTTTATAAAAAAAAAACGTTTCATATTGCCCTGCAATAGTAAAATCAGTTTGAAAAAAATATTCATCTACATCGCGATAGACGATTTGATTATCAGATAAGGAGTTTACTCTTTTTATCTGGTATTTGATTATAAGACTAAAATATAGTATATGAAAATATAGTATTGATTTCTTTGTCTTTCGTCTACTACAATTTCGATCGTCATCATTCATCTTTCATTCATTCATTCAACTGTACGTCATGCAAGTAATAAATGTAGTAGTTACTTCACACATTCAAGAGAGGATATTATATATACTGCTTTCATTCATCACTCTTTGTTTTCATTTTTCATTTGTAGAAAGTTTGTTCTTGTTTTTCCTTGTTTTGATGGCCTCAGTAGATAGAATTTTGATACAATATTCTGGAAATCATTCGGTAGACGACGTGAACTTGACTGTCCAACTTGGTTCCTGTGTAAAAATAAAGAAAGTGAGAATGTTTGTCTAGATATCAATATAAATCACATGTGTGAGAGTCTTTGAAACTTTTTTGCCCTAGTTCTCTTCACTTCAACAATATATATTTCTCACGCACCTTTTTATCATAGAACATTCGTATTGTCTACTTTTATAGCCCATTCATCATTCATACATACATACACATAGATAAACAGTACTCGCACTTTTAAGCCAGAAATGAATAATTTACATTTTTATAAAATACAAAAAGTGAGATTGTTTATTTACAACATGAAACAGTAAGAGTTAATGGAAGAAAATAAATGGATTTACATAGTAATGACGAGTATTGTAAATTGTAACATGAATTGCACACAGTTAATTGAGTACTTATATATTATTATAACTTGTAAAAATATTTTATTCCCTTACCGTATAAACTTCCTATGTATGGAAAGGGAAGAGGATCGAAAGTAAAATTGAACATTCATTTTATTATTTACTCACATGTCATTCATCATGAATCTCAAGTTATATTGATTCAATTAAAATCAAACAAAAATAATCAAAAACTGAAAAATCAGAGTAATCACTGATTACTAATCAGCATACATAATACATAATACACACAAGTTCATGAAAATGTTTAAATTTTATACTCATGGTTTCAAGTTGCAGAGAAAAGAAGAAAATATATTGTAGTCAAAAGTATAAATTATACAGTGTATGTTACAATCTATGGGTAAATACTTACTACCGTACTGCTCACTATACATCTAGTTTAATTAATGTTTAATTGATGCTCTCTCATAAAACCTTCAAATATATACCTGTATAGCCTGCTACGTCCCAACATCCAGCTAAGCTGAATGGATCAGTCATTGACCAAGTAGTTTGTGGGAATAAAATAATTATGTTATTCGCTGCAGCGACGTCCAAGTATCCACTACACGTTATAAAAGTCGGTGGACCACCAAACATCCTTAAATTTACAAGAAAATAACATTATACATTTGTTTTAGTACAGATAGTTAATGTATCTATATTTAGTTTTTATAGTATGCTTCTTCTTTCAATCTCTAAAGTAAGAAAATAAAACTTACGAACTACTGAAACAACCATGAAAAGCTACATGTAGTGTACATTGTGCTGAATCTGCTCTACATTGAGGTGGAACGTAAATGTACGCAAAATTGGCCATGGATACACGTTCATCATTCTCCGGTAAAAATTCCGTCTGATCTACTTTGAATAGTCCTGGGATTTTTTCAGATGTCTTGCAATCAGAAACTTTCATATCTGCATGCAATCAAAAGTAAAGATTTTGTCATATCATACATAAGTAATTTTCACAATAATTAGTAGATATTTTTTGTATATTTACAATATTAGGACAAATTTTATTGATTCACTTACGCCGAAATTCTTGTAGTCTCCTTCCATAGATATGACTTATCCCTTCATATACAGCAGAGTAACCACATGAAAGACAACCGGAATTGAAATAAAATGGAGCCGTACATGGAAATCCACAAGATTTTGTAGCCTAAATAGTAAAATTCACACACACAATATTTTATTGGCTGATCTAATTTTCGACATAACGATTAACGATTTTAAAAGAGTTATTTTCTTTTACCATTCCATGGATTGCTTTTGATTCGTGGTATAACACATTTTTACTGAAATGTCCCAGAAATTGTCCAGTTTGTCTTCCAACCCCTTCAATAACACACACAAATATATTATGTTACATGTAGAAAAATACTTCAATATTCCAAATAGATGCCATGCATTAAACAGTATAAATACTCTTGTATGCAAAAGTTAAACTTTACTGAGCACATCTTAACTGTTGAAAATTGAAATACCTATCGGTATATCCTCACAAGCGAAAATAAAACATGTAACACTTACGCACTGAAATTCGTTCATCATTTCTACCATGCTCTACGTATTGTCTTCCGTGAGCTAAATTGATGAGAGGGTCGATCAAATTTGCACTCTGAAAGTCTTCTGCCGTTTCTATCAACTACGATTAAAATTAAAAACAACTATTATTTCAGTATGCAAATTTACGAATAAAATAATACTGAAAACTAACTTCCATTTGTAATTCAGTTCCTTTCAAAAGGGCTTTGTGTTGTGTGCACGCAATGAAATAATCTTTGAGCTTAGAACTTACATGAGAAAGATTTTTCATCCCATTGAAACACTCATAGAAGCCAGACATTTTCCCTGTAGTTGCATCACCACAACGATGCTGAACTGTACATGATACATGATGAATTACAATTTACAATTTATAAAACATACAACAAACAGTATCACTATAATATGCTATGAATGCTTCAGGACTTTTAAGACAGTTATTGCTTTATGAAAAGTGTAAAAAAATACAAAGTTGTTGAGTTTGTAGCTACCTCCAGCAAAAATAGCGATTCCATCAATAATATTAGAGTGTGCAAGATATAAATGTAGAGCCTTGGCTCCTCCTGTACTAATACCGGACACTGTCACTTTGGGCCAACTCAGAGGCATATGTTCTACACATTTAGAGGAAAAGAAACGCAAACACAGCAGAATGAAATATTAATTATATATCATTTTTCCCCCTTGATTTTGAACACTAAAAATTTTCGCTATCAATGGGTTATTTTTTTACACTGAATACAGATTACAGATAGGTATTAAAATATAAAATATGTTGAAACAGGGCAAAAAAACTCACTTAGTCTTGGATAACTTGTTCCCCATTCCCACATGCTCATTGACGGTGATCCATGAATGAGACTGAGATTGAAAAATAGGAGTACTAAAATCCCCAGTAAATCCATCACTGAAAATCTGAGGGTCACTTGTGTTGAAATTCCACAAATAAAGATTTTTCTACTCTTCATCTTGATCACAGTAAGTAGACGAGAGTGACAAGATGAACAGTAAAAAGTCAAAATAAAACACGATACAAAATTTAAATAGTATTTTTTCTTACACAGAAAACACACTGAAAATACAAAATACAGACAACAACACGTTATACAGAAGCCTTAGAACTTAAAACTCAAAACTCAGAACAGGTGCCTCACTAACACACTGGTCAGAGAGTCGAACAGAACAGTACCATGTCCACAACAAAATTGAATTCACTGTCAAGAGAATCTTACATTTTCCCCATAAAATTCTTTTCTAGGTCGTGTTTTACTTTTAATTGTGAGAAATCTAACATTCTGACTTATTCTGCATTTTATCAATGTTTTAAAAAAATATTTCTTTTCATTTCTATGTATAGTCCATTCATTTCCCTCATCTATACTCTATACTTTATATTAACATGAACATTTTACAATGGGAGAGTGCGTGTAGATTGTAGATATGTACATGATATGAGCTAGTGTTGAGAAATCTAGTCAGTTCTACACTGTTTAGATATAAAGAAAATGGTTTATAGCTGTAGCATTATTCACATTCTCCGGAAGTTTGATTCTTTTTTCCCGTTGATCATCAAACAAGGTCATGCTATGTGTACGATGCACGGTGTACGGTATATATTGTGGTATATGTAGGTACTCTGCTGCTAGTAGCTCCTTAATATCGGTTATTAGTTAATAATACAAACAATATACTTATTCATCTACCATGCATGTATACTTTAATTGAAATCAACTGATAAGTGTAGAGTGTAGTTCATTATAAAATGTAGTATGATATTGTGTTTTGTGTTTTCCCTTTTTATCCTGTTGACTGCTGCCTTTCAACGCAGCTTCTTGACTATAATGTGTCTCATGTCTCATGTCTTTCACACTCACTCCACTCTGATTTCTGATAACATACCAAGATCACTTTCTTTCCTATTGTGTGTAATATCTAAGTGTTCATTCATGTCCGCTTGTTTTGTTTTCTGTGTCAAAAGTCAGTGTCCAAAGACTGTCGGTTTTAGGAGTGGAGTGCGAGTGTGAGTTCACACACATGCATACATCATATACTCATATACACGTATACTACATAGTACATCGTGTATAGTCTGTAAAATGTAAAATATCATACCAACTGTGAAAAATACTCGGATATGAGGCCTGCACCTGTTTATTTGTTGTTGTCTTTTTTACATTGTCCTTTATATCATATTTTTATATGCACATTTCTCTGATATAGTGTCCGTCTGAAGTAGGAATGGTTGTAGTAATTATATTAAGATGCTCACCTAGACACTAGACACTTCCATCCGCAAATTATCCTTTCCATTTCTATTTTCTATCCTTTTTACGTTTTTACAATAGGTGCAATACTAATAATTACACATTATTATGTATAATGATCAATGACCAAGTGTCGTTTTATTCTGTTTTGCTCCTTTTACTTTTATTTTGTTGAGAAAGTACACAATACACAATACACAAGTGTAGTTTTAATTTGCACCATAAATGCACTCTACATAATGTCTAATGCCTACTGCCTACACACAAGCTCAATAATCAAAAGGTCAAAGAACTATCAGTTATCATTTATCGCTTTATTTCTATTTGGCTATTATAGTCAGCAATCAAAGATCCAACGTGTAAACAAGAATTCAACGATCAATTTTTGATATCAAACAAACCTTTATTTACATTAAAACTGGACAAGCATAAATAATCCATTTATATATATAAATGTACAAAGTTAAGTAGGAAGAAAGCCCCTCGTCAGACATGCACCATAAATCATAAGTAGATATACAAAATACAAACAGTTTTACATACACACACACACTGTACAAAGTTATATATATTTTTGTCACAACTTCAGATCAGTGTAGCTCATTATAATTATTTTTTTTAAATGTTTTGGTTAATTATTTTATAGAATACAATATACAATGTTCGTTTTACTTCATTTTAAATAAATATATTAAGGTTAATTTAGATTTCAATATTGTCGAGGTTTCCAATCTTTTCGTTGATAACGCCTTTTTGGTTTTCTCGCAGATGCTTCTGTGGCTGGTTCTAAAGTTGTCAAACTTTCTTGGGGATGAGTGACTGGAATGGAGACATTGACCCAAAGAGATGACCTCGTCAGAGATGCAAAGCAGTATACGCTTTTGACATCAGTGTCCAAAATTTTTCTGAGACTAGGTGTGTAAGTCTGGGCCATTTCAATCGATTCTATAATCAGTAAAATCAAAATAATAACATGAGACGAGTCATTATTGGCACACATCAGTTGTAAAATTTTATGACCAGTTGAAAACATTTTGCGGCACTTGATATCCAATGTCTCCACAGCATGTTTCATTTGTGTAGATACTAAATATTTATATTGTCTCAGATTTTAGACTGCAGTTTAAATTGTAACTCACCGTCGTTCAAATATTCTAAGGACCCATCCTGTTTCTCTAATGCAAACACAAAGCTCAATGAAAAATAGAATGCTTTTCCTGTACATTTGAAACGGAATTCATTCGGTTGAGAACTTTGAAGAGCTTTGATCTTTAGGATTTTATCTGTGCTTGGTGTTTCCCCGTTGTATATTACTGTAGTAAATTATAAAAGAATCATTTTCAGAAATTAAATTAAATCACCACAGCACATTTCTTTATCATAGATCTAATACAGAAATTTATGATGATTTATTGCAAATTGCAAATGTTGCAGAGTGAGTCTTATTGACGCAAAAAAATATAATCTTCCAATATAAACGGCACAGCAGGAATGACTTGTATGTAAAAAGTTACATATATTCCATAGAAATCATCATGATAATATTATTATACATTGTATCATAATTTATAATGAAATAAAACTTGATTTATAATTTCACATACTGATTTGCCCCGGTTCTAATGATTCAGTTATGTAATGAATTTCATTTCTGAGACCAAGTGAACATCTCATGACGTGTGTGTTGATGTTATCAGGAAATTGAGCGGCAATGCAGCCCTTAGGTGCATCCAAAATTTTAGGAGCAGGAAATATTGCCGGTCGGCAATGACTTCCATCAAAACAACTTCTTGTGCTGAAATAATTATTTACATTTAACTTTTTTTAGTTCATCAAATATCGAATATTGCATACTTCTTATCAAGTTTTTTCCTTGTAGATTTTGTTTTTGATTATGGACTACTACAACGAGCAACATGTTAATGTCAACCAATGTTTTCTTTTCATGGCTGCTGTATATCATCTTAAAACTTAAAACTTACAATTCACAATCTGTAAAGGTTTCACATGGGGCAAATTCATAGGTTGGAGAAAGGTCAAGATTATTGCAGCACAGTATTCTTCTTTGAGATCTATCAAACGTGACAGATATTCTCTCGGATTCTAAAGGGGATGGGAAAAAACAAAAAATAAAAAGAAAAGTAAGTGCATATAATATAATATATGTTATTATTATGGACAGTTTTGATTGCAAAATTATGCATAAAAGTTCAATTTACTTTACTTTCAATTAACTCTGATACATGATACACACAAAATGCACATTATTTTAATCTAAAGCGATTTGGAATAGTTTTTCAGGGATCTAAATAAACTTTCTAGTTTCTAGTTTCCATTTGCTATCTATGACGTACATATGATGTAAAACGTAGAATGTGCAGTCTTCATGTATTTGAGAAGCAAAACAAAACTAATGGCAAATGGGCTTATAATAAAATTAGTGTCATTATAAACATCATTCATCATACACAAAGTACTGAAAAAGTGCAGGTATACACATTACACATGTGTATTATGTACAATGTACATATGTGATATACATAATATCTACAATCTACACAGCCATTTGCAATCTGTGCAGCCGTATAATTATTCAAAAAATAAATTAAATTGTGAATGTATGTATTTAGTTGGAACCAGTTTTACTGGATCATTAATAAAAAGTCTAGTCAATCCAATCCAGGATGAAGGAAAATAAGAGTAAGAGGAATCAAGTAAATCTAAGTGAATAAGTGAACAATCATATTTTACCAATGTTGCTATAATGCCAAGAATGAAGGGTTCGGAAAGTAGCCAAAGTCACGCAATTGATACGAAAATAGTTAGCAATGCTTGTCAATGGAGTAGCCGATCGGAGTTGCAAAGTTGCCTTATAAGGATATTTGTAAGTATGATTCGTTATGTATTCCACCTTCCCGATCTCATAGCTCGTTGGCATCACAATTGAAATTGGCTCCTTGGCACGACACGTAAATGTCTGATTTTGGAAGGCATTCAAACTTACACGAGTCTGGTGTGGACTGTACTGTACTTCCTCATCTAAAGAAATAGATCAAATATCAAATGGTAGATATGTTCATTCAACAATGAACAAGTGTGAAAAATGTATGCATAACTTACATAAATTCTTAATTATTTATATAAGCAAGTAATAAATACTAAATACTATCTTAGAAAATATATTTAACCATCCGCTACTATAATATGTAATATTCAATACCTTTTGGAGGAATTAAATCCATTTTCCAAAAACTCCGTCTATCATCTGCTTCACAAATGTAAGTTCCATAAGGATGCTCAAACTCGCTGAGATTCAATTGAAATCCTTCTCTTGGGTCGTACGAAACTGATTTACTTTCTGTGAGGTTTGCCATCTCCGCCTTTATTATATTATGCGCATAAAATATTGAGACAAGACAATTGTTTAAAACAATTATTGCTAAAACCATGTTACATAAAGTTATGCAGTTATATGCAGTTTATACAGTTTATCCTATTCATGCTAATTTCTAATAGAATATTCATGTAACTATGCTAGGCGTCTATAATAGTTTGTTTATTTGCTTGTATTAGCATACATTGTACATACGTGTGATGTGCATGCGTTTGTAATTTACGTACACTATTACACATTTGACATTTCACTCGGGACTTGAGCATACTGAGATTTGAGCGTATACTTTCTCACTTTTTGTTCAACAATTTCTTACTGGATCATTAGCATAATGTTGTAAACAATAATATTTGCACAAATAATAAATGGGGGTAAAAATAGCACTATAGTCAATATGCGAAATAAGAAATCTGAATTAACAGTTATTCGACGAATTTCTACACTGCAAACTGTAAAATTCTCAGAGCTCAGAAAATCCTGTACTACTGATAACTTGCTTCATTTTGTCAAATACGCAAGTTAAAGAAGGTTTTTGTTTGCAGGCATTTCTCATAATTCATAATTCATAATATACACTTTTCTTTGAAAAACACTTGTCTTTTGTTTTTACCTTTGGAGCAATTTTGAGCAAGGCCATAGACGAATGTGGATTTGTTGCTCTGCATGGTAAAGTCACAAAATTAGCTCCTTTTGCCGTTGTTATTTCTCTATTTCTTATAGCAGGGAATCCAAAATCACCTAGAAATCATACCATAAAATTACATAAGTTTTAGAATTAGAGTAGTGATAAATATACTGAAACACTTTAGAGTTATTGTTAATTGTTAATTGTTATAGTACTGACGAGACGAGTATAAAGTATGAATCAACTTTAGGTTTTTAGTCGGCTATATAGCGTACACAGATAAGCATAAAATTTTCTTTTCTGTCTTAGCACTCAACAATCAACACAAGAGAGGCGATTGAAGATTGTAACTCAAAACTCAATAAATATTTTCATCTTTCGTCGTACGTGCAATGTACTTAAATCACGTCTCAAGTCTCAAGTCTCAACTTTTGTGTGTTAACAACATTCTAATTAATTTACGTACGATATTATGATTTACGATAGCACATAAATCCTTCACTTATAACTCAATTATGTTCCTATTGAGAATTGAGAAAGCAAAGGTGTACGAGAGAAGAGATACGAGATCAACGATCAGCTGTGGAAATTGAAAGTTTCCCAGGATCAACCAGACTTGAACTTTATTTATCTAATCTTAAGTGTAAAATGTGTGCAAGTAAAAGAAGCATTTATTTAATTGAAAAACTCACTGTGTGTATTAAACTCATTTAGTGAACCTGATTGAATAATTTGATCACTACACACTATACACTGTTGAGTACAGAGTAGATTTCAGTGTATTCTGTACATTCTGTACATTGTCCATTGTCCATTGACATAGAATACAGACATAAAATGTATGTAGTTGAATATCAGTCCTCAGTACAAAGGTGTACGTTTTTTTCTTTTCTACATACCAGCATCTTTGATACAAAATGCTCTTGAACTTGTGTCTTGTGTCTTTGTAGTTTTTATAATACATAATATATAATATTACATTTGGCATTTGGCGATTCAAAGAGTTACGTCGAAAGTTGAGAAGACATAAAAGTGTAAGTTATGATGAATAAGTACATATTATACTTCTTCATAATAAAATAAGAATAAGGATATTTTTTGTTTGGCAAAAGGCAAAACCTGCCCGTTGCCTGAATGTTTACGTGAGACTTGAGACTTTTAAGACTCGAGATTTTCGAGTCGAGAATGATCTTCAACTCTAAATTCTAAACTCGACTTTTGTATGCGTTTTGTACGTGTTATGATATGACAGAGTAATATTATTATGAATTTTTTTGAACTAATCTTTTCCTAACAACTTCTTTTAAATGTATTGGAGCAAGAAGTATCTGTACTCGTACTTAAGTATGTATAAACAGATTCAATTCTTATACTGCTGGCTTTTTACTTTTTCTTACCCTGCTTTTGACTTCTGACCGATGACTAGTTTTTTTTCTTTGGAATCTCAAATCTCAACAATTATAAATCACTGACTTATTTCCTAATTTGCATATAGAAAAGTGTAATCAAATGTTGTTTATAATAGAACAAAAGTTGAGTTTTATGGTGCCTATCTCAATTTTCCAGTAGAGTATTTTACTTACAATTTACAATTTACACACAACTTCTGTGACGGCTACTTGTGTTCTATTACTATCATTATTATCATGTAATTACTCACCTTTCGTTACCTTTTGTTGTACACTGTACACTGTACTTTGTACATAATAAATAAAGTAAGAGATCTCTCGACTTGCATTTATGCTTTATGCTACTGTACTGGACAACATAACATGTATACTGGGAACTGGGGACAATCACCCAACTTGAACACATTGTAAAATGTAATTACTAAATTGTTCATATTTAGTAGGATTTTTTTAGCATCATGTTTTTCTTGTTTCTTCAATCACGAATTCTCTTTAGATATTTTCGTTTTATGAATTTACTAGCCGGCTCTCATTATCAATTATCATATTCATATTTATATTTATTGTGCAACTTAAATGGAAAGGCAGTCGGCAGTCGGTATTCAGGATTCGGCATTTGCTAAAATATCTGTAATAGCATTTTTCTTAGTCCAAAGTTCAAAGTAGTAGACACTAGACATCGTGTGCATATTGTATATAAATTATTTGGACAAGAGCCATTACATATATGGTTTTTTATTTCGCTAAATACTAAATATTTACTTGAATATCATAAATAAAAGTGTACACAGTACACAGTGTGCAATGGTCATCGGTCATCATCATTTGTAAATTATCTGGCCGAATTTTTGTACAAAATTATTCTAGCCGCTTAAAAGCAGTCAACTTGTGAGAAACGTTTTATGTTTTATTGCTACCAACTTGATCCTTATATGGCTTTTTGCGCTTATAACATTTTGATGAACAACATATTATTTATTATGCAATAATATTTGTCAGACTACCAAATAGCAAATACCGAATTTGCAAAGGAAAATTGCATAAAATCCTACATAATATTTCAATTTTCAATCCACATCATATACACTGTTGTCTGTTTGCCAGTTTTTTTCATAGCGAATAAAATAATTAATTTAATCGTGTATAATGTAATATGGTAGGATTATTAATTACTACAGTATATAATATAATATACACATAATATGAGAACCATGCAATGTACATGTAATGTAGAGAACATACAAAATGAGACATGTAGAATGCTGAATGCTTACCTGGAAAGTACAGATGATAGAACACTTTTAATTGGTGGTCTTCAATGGATCGACAAATGTACGTACCAGTTTGCAACTCGTTGTATCTTTCATTATAAAGGGCTATTACTGCAGAATATTCATAGGTTGAGGGGTTATCAAATACTTTGAATGTCCGAAATTGACCCGTATGTAACCGAGGAGCCTGCAAGGAGAAACGTACAAATAATTATGTGCACAAATACACCGTAAAACGTACACGGATATACAGAGGATCATTTGTTGCGGTTTTTTTGTTAGCAAAACTGAACTTTACATTCAACATTCAACGGAACGGTTAGTAATTGGCTACATCATACTGTACATTGTACAAAGTACAAAGTACAAAGTACGTGATACGTGATGTTCGATGTCTGTGAAGCTTAATGATGATCCGATTACATTCCCATGTTTGTTTTGAATCACACAAGATAGTCGGTAATGATTTGTACCGTATAATAATCGATTTGTGAAAAGACAAAGAAAATCAAGCAAGTTACAATTTATTTCCTCTCGTTATATTTTGCCAAGAGAAAGGCACGTGTGTTGAGTGTCGAGTGTGTCGTAATAGCACAATTGCTCATCCGTATAGGGTTTCTGCATGGAATTCTAGATTTTAGATTTTAGACATGCAGACATGTAGGAATCCGATTTTTCAGATCAAAATTTACGTTCTTTGTTTCATGTTTGCCTTTTGCCTGTAACGGTATACGATATACGCTCGTGTGCATTTATTTTTCATCTTGTTTTCTTGCTTCTTGCCTATTGTAAATTTTAAATTGTAACAATTTTACATTTTACATACAAAAAGCTGTAAGGATAAAAAACTTTGAAAAAATTCAAAAATGCTGTCTAATCTCTTTCTTGTTGTTTCCTGTATGTACAATGCACATGGGATCAGTCAATTATTCTCATCTGTAATCTTTGCTAGTCTGCAATTGTTCCTCAAAATTTTCAAAAGCTTTTGCTGTCTTTGTTTTATGCATTCACACACGCATATATTTATTACGAATTACGGGTTGTGGCATTTAAAAAATGCATCTACGCTCTGGCCACTGGCACTGGCCATTGAATTTGGTTGTCGATTGTCGATCTTGGAAATTTAACTCGTTTGAGTTCAGAGCCAGGCTGATTATTTTTTTCCATTGAAAATTGAAAAGTATTTTATTTCCCATTCCTCAAAAAAAAATTATCAAGTGTGGAATGTATTTTTTTCTTTATGATCCGCCGATGACAGGTGAACAATGTTAAAAGTTTAATACAGCCGGTTCCTTTTAATTCAATGGGATTCAAAAATTCAACGTTCAAACCTATGCAAAATGTAAATATTATGCCTATCATTCTCCTGTTTTTCCCTCACAATTTTACATATCTGGTCTCTAATCACTAAACTCTGAACACTTAACATTTTTGACAATCACAAGGAAGTAAAAAAAAGTAAAGGTCTATATCCTTTATGCACAAAAACTAAATACTAAATAATAACGTGCACATAAAACAAAAGTATTCAATAAAAGCACAATAAAAGTAATCTCCTTTTCATTGTGCATTTTGTGAATACATGGGATTTAGGACCATTATCAGAGACAAAAAAAAATATCTTGTTTGTTTTGTAAAAAAAATAATGCATCTTGTTATTGTTTTGTTCTTAGTTCTTACCCCATCTCCTTCATAAGTCCATTCTACTGGATAGCTTGCATTACAAAACATGACAATTTGATTGTAACGATTCCCGGTTAGAATCATGTTTTCTGAAATGACCACCTCCGAGTCGGAGACATTTGTCACTAGTCGTAGCTGACCGGTACTTGAATCATTTGTGATGAACAGTTCGGCAATGGGAAGGCCAAACTCGGTTTCGGTACTACTTGAGCCCAATGCCGTGTCAAAACGTACTGTAGCCAGGAAGATAAAGAGTACACTCCACGTTACATTTAACCACACATTTTTCGGCTTGTACTGGTAACACGCACAACTCATTGTTTTTTCCTGCATGTTTGACTCCTTAGTGGTTCTCTACAAATTCACTAAATACACACTATTAACTAATTAGTAAAGTAATTTTAAAAACAAAACCAGATTCACCGATTCACACAAAAAAAAATTAAATGTATAATCCAAAATCCAATCTGCGTCAATAATCTGATAACGATGTTGCAAAGGGAGAGAAACCGTTCAAATTCTTAGGTATTAATCAGTCTGCAGTTTATAATCTGTAGAGAGTAGAGAGAGGAGAAAAGAAAGAGGAAGAGAGAGAGAGAGATCTTTACACTTTACACAAAGAGAGAAAACTTTTTAGACATGACTTTCAATCTCTCTGCCTAATGTTGAACTGAGCCAGGTTTCATAACTTAGGTCAGGATTATATAGTAAGTATTCATCATATTCCATTTTCCAGTTGTACATTGTATATTGTATAATTTTATCAGTGAATATTTCATACATGATGTTGTTTGTATGATGTGTTGTACCTATAATATCTCTATATCTCAAACTATATCCATATGTCTATGTAAATTCAAAATGCTCTAAACTCTAAACAGAATGTACATTCGCACAAATGGACTCAGACAGGTCTTAAGTCTTAATATTAGTATAATCTGTTATCATCATTATCATCATCAGCACCACTAGCAGCATCTTTTCTACTTTTTCATCAACATAACTTGACTTCCATCGTCCATTCCTCACATATTGGATAAATCATCTTTAAACAACAACAACAATCAGACTCTCAGATTGGATTGAAAATTGAAAAGTACGGCCAATATAACGAGTTGTAAATGAATGCAACTATAGAAAGTACCAATTTAAATAGTATTAAATGTATAGAATATATTATACAGGTAAATTGTGTATGCGTCGATAATCGATAAATAAATACAAATACTGTACATACGGAGCTTGAGACTTGAGACAAACTCAAACATACAAAGTACAAACTTGCTCATTTTTTATTTTTGATGAGAGAGTTGGTGCTCAATTTTTCTTTCTAAACTTCTGTATTTTATTGTTCAATTACGATTCAGTTAATCCAATTTGCGATTTGCATGTACAATGTACATGGTAAAAATGCACTGATTAACTGCATTTTTAATTTTCTTGTACGTCAACTTTTTAATTTTGTACTTGTTACATTCCAGAGTCCACAGTCCATGCTAGCTGTCAGTGCAGATTATGTTTTTTATTTCGTTTTTTTAGATTATAGTTCATCGGAATTTGAAATTTTTAAATATTTAACCAACAATGTAAAAGCTCTAATAATGTGTTCCGAAACTCAGCGGAAGTTGAATTCTTATTGTACCAAACCAGAAATAACTGTGAGAGAGGTGAGAGGTGAGAGTGCTTTGCTAGCATCTCTATCTATACCGCATGCCTTTCTGTCTGTTTATGATTTATGATTTACGATACAAAAATGTAACATAACGCGCCTTTTATACATTACCTATTACCTATACATATACCATATGAAACATATGTACGGAAGATGGAATGTTGTATGTATTTCTGTTTTATCTCTTTTCAATAAAGGTGAAAAAGTTACAACTATATTGTCTGAGATACATCTTGAATTTGTACATCTTCTGTACACTCTGCACGTAACTTTTTCTGTATTTTGTTCATTTCACCGAGGAAGTGTGTAATTTCTCTGTACAAATTTGTTATCTCTAGTCTCTAGATTCTAGATTCTAGCTGAAACAGACAGGTGAAATAAGAGGACAGACAAAAGTCGAAACAAATATTTTTCACATTAGATTGTTACCAAGATATAATGAATATAATACCATGGTCGTAATTCAATCACAAATGCCACAACTGTGACGAGCAATTTAATTCACAACTCTCAACTCGCAGCTCATTCTATGTACTATGTACTATGTACTGTGTACGTAGAACGTACTAAAAACAAAAAGTACTTGCATGCAAGCATACAGCATACAATCTTGACAGATTACAGATCCAGTAATCAGATGTATTATGAATTGAATTGAATTGCAATGAAATGATAGTAAAATAATAATTAGGTATACCTGTATTGCCTATGTTGCATGTGTAATGTGTATAGTGTGGTAGTGCATAACTTTGTATTTTGTATACCTACTTCACATTTGTACATTCTACATTATACATTATCTACATTGTGCAGTGAGACTTTTGCATTTTGGGTGTACAGTGTACGGTGTACAATGTATTACATTATGATTATGATATTACAGCAACTTTTGTTCGTAATGTGATGTGAAGCTTTTACTACTTATTACACTTGTATGTGCACATGAAGAAGCATCAAGATACTTGTCATTGTATAATTTGGCTGGTAAAAACATCAGAATTATTATCGTTTTAGTCCAAGAGATTTTGTTTTGATGTTGTTTGATTCCCGTGAGAAATAAAATGACTGGCTCGAGACTAATTAGAGGCTAGAATTTTGTTGATGCTGGAAGATTATCTATAGTTTAGAGTGTGTAGTGTGTAGTGTTTAGAGTGTGTAGATTGTAGAGGATGGAAGATGGGGGAGAGTGTTTGAGTCAAAGATGTCGAGTGAGCGAGTGAATGGGTGAGTGATAGAGAAAAAATGGTAAAAAAACTTGTATATTTCATTCCAAACGGGTTTTTCATTCGTCAGCGAACCATAACCCTTTAGTAAAATGCTGAAATTTGAAATCAGTGCTGTTCATTCTGTATTCTGCATTTTGCAAAGTCAGTATCAAATGCTGTATCAGTATTTGTTAGTATGTGGGTATATTATGAAGAGGGAAGAGTGAAGACAGGTCAAATTTACTACCACTACTACGGTACGGTTTTATAATATGTTTATAATATGTTACAATGATCATAATATTATTATTTATACATACTTTCAATTCCATCCATCTAAAGAGCACCTAACACTGTACATTGTACATTGTACACTGAACAGTATTTTCTACAAATTAATCCGAATTGAAGACTCAAGTGTAATAAAAAGAGTAAGGAATAAAAGAGAGTGATAGGAAACTGTAGCAAGTTACAAGTGTTTATATAATAATAATACCTAGCTTTTTAGTGCACATTTGTATGCCTGCTTGTGAAAGAGACATGGACCAGTTGAATGCTCCTGACATTAAATACATGTTAGCAAAAAAGCCACTGTTTAGTGTTAAATTTTTACCGACATTCCATTAATTTCCTTCTTTCGTTGTTCCACAGTTGGATCTTGTGTTTAGTATTTAATAAACAATATACCGCTGTATTATTTGTCAGTATCATGAAGCATGATGATGATATCTAAGAGATTCTGTGAATACTGAATACTGGTGAATTACTTATTCTGTCTTCTGCATGTCATGTCATGTGCCTTGCCTTGCCTTGCCTGTGTGCATGTAATATAATTTAATACTAACTAAATACTTAAATAGGGATAATAATGATCATTTTCTTCTTCTTCGTGAGATGATGGCTACTTCTTTTTCTCTGTAATGAGGAGGAGGAGGCTGGAACAGGACGGCGATGATGACGATTATCATCATGATGATAATGATATGGCTCTTGATACTTTGTGATTTATCTCATGCACAATACGCAATACACAATATACAACGATACATATTTCACAGATCTGGTAAACGCTAACATAAAATGTTGATAGTATGTTAATCGAATGATGGAATGTACAATGTACAATGTACATTGTACATACATTACATTATGCAGTCACTGTTTTCTGAATCCTGAATTTTCATTTAAAAGGTAAAAGAGCGTATGACGTTTGATACACTTATATGGTCAATGGTCAAGTATATTATTATTATTATAAAGTTTGATGATAGACAAAACGATGTGCAATTAGTTATGAATTTTTGTACACAAAATACAAAATACAGACATATGTCATGTATATGGTATATTACATGAATGCGGATTGCGGATTAGTTTTGTTCTGTAAAGGGAGAGAATTAGTAAGTTATTTTGTTTATATGTGTATACATAATACATATATGCATTTTGTAGATACTAGATACTAGATACACTGCACTGTGAACGGTATATCGTATACGCGTTACAAGTGTACCGTTTCATTTTCCCTCTGAATCTCTGATGCACTGGCTACGCTTGTAGAAGGTAGCTTTTGTAGCTTTTCTGTTATACCATAATGATATGCCTTTGGATCTGGAATCTGGAATCTAGAATCTAGAATTCAGTCTTTGTTGCTCATTAAAGAGAGAGAAATCATGATTTTTTGATTTCATGATTGTTCTCCCCCTTCTCTAAATATCGTGTCGTGAACTATCGTTTTAAGTTATGCGTAGTCATAAATATTTACGATGTACGATGTACGATGTACGGTCAACGATTTCCCCGGTCAACAAAGTGAATCTCTACCGTTTTTGTGTATAAAATGGAAAAAGTAAGTTTTTTTAGTCAAGCGTCAAGAGGGAAAAGGCAAGAGAGTCAAATACAAAATACTAACTACTGGCTAAAAAGACGCAAAACTATTTATTTGGCGTATAATTATCATTAATCCCCAATTCCCAATATGTATTTATGATCTAAAATCCAAACAAAATCTATCTACAAACTAAACAAATGAGGAGAAAAGTACACACACCCGATTTTTTTGTTTGTATTAGTAGATAGTTGATTTCAATCGTATCATCTGTCTATCATCAGATATCAGATATATTATAGCAAATAGCAAATCAATCCTAGTCCTAATCAAGGAGAATCTGCAACTTTTTTAAATACACTTTTATGTACATTCAACATTCAATACTCCACACCAAAACAAGAAATCAGAAATCACGCAAGACGTATTTTTACACTTTATGACCTTGCTCATTGTCTATGTAAGGGGGAAGTAGTAGCGAAGTAAAGGCTTTCTACAAATTACAAGTTGATTGTGAATTGTAAGTATTGAGTCTTGGGTATTGAGTGTCGATTGTCGAGTGTTGAGTAAAATGTGAAATCTGAATTCCTCTACATTCTACAATCTACAATGTATCCTATTCTAATTATCCTTGTAAAAAGCAGTTGCAAGTTGCAAGTTGGACTTTGACAGTTAACATATAGCAAGTTATACACTTTTCTACAAAATACATAGTATGGTACATATGTACGTTCAAGATTCAAGACACAAGAGGTGATTAGTTTAAACTCTTTAGTGAATTCCACTGATTTTATATTTTTTATTACTCTTGACTATATTTGTGATTCCTCACCTGAAGTCTCAAGTCTTTGTACCGTATTAGTGAATTGATTAATTTTCCAACTCAAATCTCAAAACTCAAAGTCATCAATAATTATTCATCATTATTCGACGAGATTTTTCCGTTTTTTCCGTGTCACTCCCGTTTCTTCTCCTTCATCAAGCTTGTAGTAAGGAGTAAGGAGTAAGGAGATAATTGCAATACGATCGAGTTTTTCTAGTGTTCAAAGTAAGGATCAAATGATCATCATGTTATTTTATTTGCTCTTTGCTGTTGACAATAATTGTCCACTGAGCATTGAACATTGGTCATGTGCAGAATACACGTCCTATAACCTACATCAATTCCCATAATATTAACCTCTACTAATTGTATTCAAGTCAACTTGTGTTCTGTTCTTCTCCGTTGCTTGCCTTTGGCAACAAAAGTTTATTTCACGAATTATCCAAGCTCCACAGTCCAAGCTTGATACAGAAGTTGTTTCTGATATTTACAGATATTTGTCGAGTATTTTACCGTGTGTTAGGAAAATACAGTAAAAATTAGCAAAAGTAGACCAAAAGTCTGTGAGTGTGGGCTTATGGCTTAGCCAGTAGACAAATACTCTGAATTCTGATGAATCACGATCAAAATAATATTTGGTTTTCAGGGGAAAAACTAGAGTATGAAATGTGAATGTCAGTTGTCAATTTCATCCACTGAATACGAATACTGAATACTGAAAACACATGATATTATAACGCCTCTGTACACTGCATATTTATGCAGAAAAACAAATGAAACAGATATGTGTGGTGCTGTGTGCTCCCCGTTGTGTCCACCTTGTATTCTAATAATGGTCAAAGTTCCGCGTTTTATATAAAATGGGATGTCATTATTCCTAAAATATTTTTCATCATTATACAGTGAGCACATAGACTGCACTCTCTACACTGGGACCTGTATAGTCTGTTGCATATAATTTTGACATTTTTGCTTCATTTTATTTCATGTTTTCCAAGATGTTTTTACCCGTCTCCAGTTTAGTGTTCATCATATTTTTAATAATTGGGTCAGATCGCATAAAACCCAGTGATGCTATTGGAGAGTTACTTCCTTTTGGTACAATTATTTTTTATTAAAATTCTGTATTTTATTACTAATTCCCTTGCAAAAATCGTCTGTTTATAAAAGTTTAATGTGTAATGCGTATTTTCTTTATTTTAGGCATGTACAGAATACAAAATGTGGAGGATAAATCGGTATGAGTTGTGAACGGCTTTGTAGTGTCAATTTATTTCATGTTCAAAGTCTCAAATCTCCAATTGTTTATTAAAAATAAAAAATACTAATAATTTTCGCTGTTGAAATTGTCTTAAAGGTTTTGACTGCTACAGGACGATTTGGTATTGTACCGGGTCGTTTACACAGACTATCTGAAGTTATTACCGCGGAATGGAAAGGTAAACGTTGCATTTTAGTTTGAGCTTTGACCGTAAATGATAACTGAATCCAATTCAGAAACACAGGGAAAGTAATGTTTAATTTTGTACCTGTGACTTTCTTCTTGCTTCCCTATCAGAAGAATTAACAGTTATTGCAACTACTAAAAAGTTCATGTGGTAATTATTTTTTTCAATGAATTTTTACTGGTATTTTAGGTCTTC
The DNA here is from genome assembly GCA_034698265.1 of Sminthurinus aureus. Classification (NCBI taxonomy): domain Eukaryota; kingdom Metazoa; phylum Arthropoda; class Collembola; order Symphypleona; family Katiannidae; genus Sminthurinus; species Sminthurinus aureus. The sequence goes on along the minus strand of JAQGBH010002193.1, from coordinate 438 downwards.
CTGAACAAGAGTGGGAGGTAAAAGATTCTACTTTAGGTGAGAATTTGTAATTTCGGAATAATTAAAATGAGAATTCAAATATTTTCTATTTTCTAATGGAAAGTAAAAAATTCTAAATTCTTATTTATGTTTCATTTTTGTCAGGAGTGCCTGAACAGTACACATTGCTGGCTCGCCGTTTTGAGCGGAATTCTGTCAGTATGTTTGCGCCTGCCAAGTTTGATGAGGTCAGTTTCTTTTGTTCTGTATATGCAACACTCTAATAAAATCCGTATCCGATGGCGAGGGGGTCTGAGTCACGAAGAGAGAGAGAAATAGCCACTACTCTGGCTAAGAGAAATGGCTATTACTCTGGCTAAGTGAAATGGCTATTACTCTGGCTAAGAGAAATGGCTATTACTCTGGCTAAGAGAAATGGCTATTACTCTGGCTAAGAGA
>JAQGBH010002192.1:0-25965 GCA_034698265.1 Sminthurinus aureus | reverse complement strand
TATCTTTTCAAAAGCAAAATGTCCTGTACATTTTACATGGGATATTTTGCTTTTGAAAAGATAACCCTCGAAATGTTATTTATCAAATGCTGCTCCTGTCTTTTTTAGAACTAGTAACTATTACATTCGGTTTTCTTGTTTTTCTAGCGTGAAATTCAAAGCTCATCGAAATGATGAGCATTATCTTCATTATATTTGCTGTATAATTGGACTGAATGTCAGGTATTAGATGACTAAACTGAGGACTCGGGTTATACGTACACATGTAATAGAGCAATACGGCAGCATTGGTACTGGATACTCTAGAAGCGTATAGATAATAGATACGTAGAAAATCCCACTTGCTGTGTTGTTTTTTATGCCTGGCCACCTCTAAAGAAACGACTAGGACATAGAACATCTTTGGTGGTAAAAATTTAGAGAAGAATAAAGAAAGTGAGAATCAAGTAAGAATGGAAGGGGAAAAGAAGGAAAAACTCTGTTTGGGGCTAAAACTTTAAATTTATTTGTGTTACTCATCACTCATTACTCAATACGCCAAGTGTAGAAAAATGAAAAAAAAGGAGAGGAAAAAATGAACGAGGTAATTTTGATTATCAATTCATATTGATACAGTTTTAAAGTTTGTTGTTGTAACGAATGCTCTAGCGATAAAAGAGAGGAAATATCCCTTAAATTACTGTTTCTTGTTTCTCGATGCTCCTGCTAAAACGATAGTAACGGCGAGTGTTGATAGTTAAAGCAGAAGTCTAGAAATCACAGTGTAGGGTTTTACATTTTTTACTAGTACTACAAAGTAGCTTATAATAACTGTCTTGTGCATATTATTTAAGGATCTAATGAAAAACGTATAATAATTTCTTGCCAATTTGCCGTTTAGTTGAAATGGGCACGTGGTGATAGAAAAGACGATTCTTGTTATCATGAGGATCAAAGGAAGATTTAAGATTATGACCTGCCTGAACGACGCGGTTGTTTGCCATTTATTTGCATACATGGCTCCATTTTTCCATAACTGCAGAAACGCTGCAAAACCGTCAGCTTCGCCCGTTTCTAAACTAATATCGTTATGCCGATAATGATGATGATATCACCAGGATTTTTTTTGTTGACTTAATATATGTAGCATCAGCACTTCCCGCTGTGTTCAGTGTGCAGCTCCATTCTCCATTCATGCATACTAAAAATAGAGTAAATATTGAAAATTATTGTACGGCTGTATTATGTATCTGTGCTATTGGTTTCATGTCAACTTGTATGCAATATGTAGTACGTAGTGTGTATACATGGAATTCAGAATATTTTTCTTGTTGCTTACACCAACTTGCTTTTTACAACGGAAGCTGTGCGTATTTTGGTTTTGTGCAGAGGTTGCGTAATGTACAATGTATGTACGTGTGCAAAATTCATTTTATAGTCAAGTGAAAAATTACAAGGAAGTGTGATTATGATGCTCTTTGATGGTTATTTATGTGACAGGCTTCAATAATAAAAGCCTGCCATGCCTTTACTTTACTTTACTTTTACCCAGCACTAAAAATATTTAGTGGGAGGTTTTAGATTGTAAAATCAGGCTTTTCCGTTGTGCAAATAAGGATGAAAATCCTGAAAACCAATTTTATTTTGTTATTTTGCTATTTTTCTTAAATTTTCTGCCCATCATGAAAATATTATTTGAGTTTTGAATCTACCATCTCGATCGGCAATGATATTGGTATTGAAAATGGACAATGCACAATAGAAAATTGACAGCATGGTGAAAACTTTTGATATTGAGTTTATCTAACCTAGCTAATCTTTATTAAATCTTGTAAGCTTATTTTGAACTTATGACATTATACACAAATGATTTGCTGGGGGGTTTTTATATTAAAATTCGCTTTTAAAAACATTATGGCATCCGTGTAAATATTAAAAGCTCTGTTAAATGGATTTAAACGTGTCTATTTTATGTTTTGTGTTTTGTGTTTTGTATATTTTCCATGATGTATGATGTCTGAAACCTTTCGTGTTTTCGTCAGCCTCAGTATATAAAACATGTAAAAAATGCAGTCAATTTTCTTCAAGAATCAAGAACCAACAATTTTACATTTATAGAGTCAGAAGAGTAATATCTACAATCTAAACTCTACATTCTACATGCACTTTGGAATTCCATTCGAACGTTAGTGCAGTCGAGCATTTCTGTTTCTATTTTGTATTTTCAACATTTGACTAAGCACACAAAAATCATTTGGGGGTCTAGAATCCAGAGTCTAGAGTCTAGAGTAGAAAAAGAACATAGAGAGAAATTGAGAAAGTAGTAGAAAAATAAAAGGAAACGTGCATATACTTGTACATGATATAACATGATACATTTCTACTTTGTACACAGAATATGAATTGATGCATTTATATTCGTAGTATTTACTTACATGTGTCGTATACAAGATAGAGAGAGCTGTTGTTGATATGTACGATACGCATTTATCTATATACGTAATTCTTTAGGTATTGATAATTTGTACATTGTACATTTTACTTGTTGTTGTGATTTGTGATGCAGCTATAAAGTATTACTATAAAAGTATCCACATTACCGATACAGATACACACATGAGGCATGAGAGGATTCAAAAGTGCCAGAGCATTTTGTCCGGCACAGCTGGAGTCAGACTCATAATACAAAAATAGTTGTACTACTCCCAAATTTCATGTCTATTTGTTTTCAGTACAGTCTACATTCTAAAGCGTGAGCAGACACAGAGAAACTTACAGTACTTGTGTATGATTCTGTAAAACTCCTTCACCTGTACATTGTACACTGTAAATTTTAAATATTTAAAAGAAAAATATACATCTTTCCTCTGCATCATTTCATATCAAACTCATGTTTTGAAATGTGTAGTAAAATTTTAGTTTTCCCCCCTTTTTTAAAACAAATAAAGTAACACAGATTTTATTTTCCTATTTTAGGTCAAAGTTGGACAAATTTAACCGAGTATTTTTGCTCTCCAAGAACGATCTAGTTTAATTTCACCAGTATTTTCAACTTTGAACAGTATGATTTAATAATAAGATGTGTGTAGGAAGGAGAAAAAAGTAAAAAGAAAAAGGGAGTCAAACCAGTCTTTTAAGGGAAACGTATCCAAGTAGGAGCAAGGAGCAAGAATAATTAATAAAGGGTGACAAACGAAAGCTCTCAGAGTCTTTACTAAACTTTATGAATTTATTTTAATCATTCGTATATGAAAAGTGCTCAGTGCGTAATTATGCGTACCAAAAGAGGTATATTGCATTTACTTGAGCAGTTGGAATTTGGAATTTCAGAGCTCCAAAGGCATGGAAATGGCAGAGAAATTAAATGAAACTCGGACATTTCTACCCTTTTACCTTTTTACTATAATTTATAATACAGCGAGTTTTGCTTTCAAAGCTGTAAAAATTTTGCACATTCTTCTTAGAAAAAAATTCTTATTGCTCCTCTACTCAAGTCTCAAGAATAGCAATGGTAATACATCGTACTCCATACTGTTCATCATTCATTACAATTTAGAATGTCGGTAGTTGGTACATTTTGTGAATAGAGAATATACAGTTTAATAGAACATCCCGTTTTTATTTTCTACTTTATACTCAACTCAACGGATTGTATTTGACAATATTGCAAAATAATTTACAAAGTGAGAATTTCCTATTAAAACGAAATCTTTTCAATTTGCATCACTTTTCAAGATATTAAATGTTCAATGAAAGCCCTGCTTCTTTTCTCTCTATGTTTTTAGGTTCAACCTTTGACTTTCACATTGTACCATAGTTTGGCAAAATGGCAAGCAAAAGTACAAAGCACAAAGTACAAAATATACAATATCTATGAATTTCTTGCAATGACGGTATTCTGGATTCTGGATTCAGTATTCAGTATACATGGAAAATAATGGCGAGTTATGAATTTGAATCTGAGTTTTCATCTTCATTCCCATTCTCATTTGACTTTGAGACTTTGAGACTTTGACTTTGAATTCGTCGTCGTCAACTTGACTTTTTCATCATCATCTTTATAATTGTCTAGAGTCTAGAGTCTAGAATCTAGAGTATGGAGGAAGGATGGGAAAAGGCGAGAAGAAAAGAGAAAGGAATGGCATGTAACGTAACTTGGAACTTTGAGGAATGAAAATAGAAAGTAGGTAGAAATGGTGAGACCAAATGAAAATGAAAATGGGTCTGAAAAGATCAAAAAGACGAAATTCTCATTCTCTATTTTCCTTTCTCCTTTTCTCTTTTTCTTGTACTTGGAACTGTGAAGAAAGCGCGTGAGTTTGCACAGAAGTTGGAATCAAAGTCTTGAATCTTGAACCTTGAGTCTTGAGGAAGGAGACGGTTGGAATATCTGCAAATCATATAGGAAATGGCATGTCAGTGAAGTCATGTTGAATAGACATGACTATTGGCACTGACAACTACCTTACGCAGAACTGGAATCTGGATCTGTAGCTGGAATAGTATGGTGTGGTGTGGTAGATATGTAAATGTAGATGTATTTGAGAATAGAAAATGGAGTGAGAGCTTCTGTCGTCTACCATACGACTGTGTATTTAGAAACGAGTTCTTTTTGGTCTTCTTCTTTCCCCCATTCTTGTCTCTGTTATTGTCTGGAGTCTAAAGTCTGGATGTGGATGTGTAAAGCATTTTCTTCCAGACTCCAGACTCCAGACCTCTTGGAAATTCAAAGTCAGTCCAATTCAAATGTCGAATGTCGAACTCATATTAGAATTTCACTACACAAGCAAAAGAAAAGAAAAGGAACAGAAAAGGAGGAAAGAGGAAACGTAAAGTGTCGTTCAATAAAAGGGTGAGGGAGGTTCCAGTTTCCAGATTCCAGGTTCCAAGTTTGAATCAGACATCATTCGGAATTCGGAGACACTGAATGAGTGTGAAGCTTTATCAGTATTTTCTTATGGATAGAACATGGAACAGATAGAAATTTTTTCTGCACTGATACATGTATTACAATTGTTTGTACTACTTATGTATGGTGTGGCGTATGGGAGTCAGTAGTTCTGAAGGGATTGAAGGAATTGAAGGATTGAAGGAAAATCAAAGTCTTTGGGACTATTCCACTTGAATTCTTTATACTCTCTTCCGTTTTGGGCTCTTTTTTCCACGTCTCTTCTTCTTATTCTTCTTCTAGTTCGTCTGGTGGTTCTTCCATCTTTGAAGAATACTTTTCTCCATTTCACTGTTCACTGTTCACTGTTCACCTTTGCAGTAGTCGCCTTTACTTGGTTTGGTTTCACTTGGCTTTTCTTTTCTTACTCCCTGCTGAAATGTTGTGTTTGTCCAAGAGTTCAAACCTAAAGTAAGCAAAAGAGGATGAATGGATTGAAAAAAGTGTCCGATGCTACATACAATAATATGTACTGTGTGAATTGAGCATTGAGCATTGAGCAGGTTTGAAGGTAAAGAAAAAGTTTCATAATGATGGAACATGGAACAATAAAAGGCATAACAGTAGATATGACAAAGTAGCACACCACCGAAATTTTTCGACACAAGTGTATTCTGTATTCTGTGCTCTAGTTTTGAAAGCCGACTGAATTCTACATATAACTGTTTTTCACTGAAGACTGTAGACTTTATAGGCAACTGCTCATGCTCATTCAATCTATTACGATACAATAAAAATATACACTAGATGTAGAACATGCATAAAACATCCTTGTCTTTCTGTATTCAGTATTCTGCATTCTGTATGTACAATTGATATCATGAGAACTGCCTGGACTGTTGATCAACGATGGGAATCGGAGCGTAAGGGAGCTTGTCCATTGTCAGGAAAATGTCAGGTGAAACAAATAAAACAAGACAATTGAATTCTGTTCCTTTATTATTTATTATTATTATTTCTTATTTTCATCTCGATTCTTGATTTTAGATTCTCGATTCTCGATTCATTTTCACTCCGTCTCTTTTTGCTTTTGTTTTAGCCAAGTCAAGAAAACTTTTGAGGAACGCGAAGAATCAAGTATCATATCAAAGGATCAAAGAGTATCTAAAGCATGATATTATTATTATTCTTTTTGATGAACTGGCAATATAATGAAATCTCTGATGAAGAAGCCTCTTCACTGTTCATATCAGTTCATATACGTAATGTGTTAAAGTTTATCTACAATAATTCAGAATTCAGGCAAAGAAATAGGGAAAAGCGAAAGGATTAGGTAACTTTTTGTTTTTTTTTTGTAGGTACTCGTTCAAAAAATACCTGGTAAGAAAATGAAAATGTGGTAAACGTGTGTGTGTGTGTGTTTGTCTGTGTGACAGTTTTGTCTCTGTTTCCTCTTATACCAGTCAGTACAAGTATATCTAGCTCCTACATCCTACACTCTAGATGCTAGATACATAAGAGTTAAGAGTGAACGTGATGACAAATAAAGAAAAATAAATTCATGGACAATAGTTTCGAGTTTTCTAGTGCACAATAACAATACGCTTCTTGTTGTAAAGAGACAGAGCAAGAGAGAGCGAGGGAGAACAAGGGAATGTTGGAATGACAGAGCCTTAGAAATATTGGTAGAGAATAGCGGAATAAAAAAGAGGCCTCCCTGGTCGCATTCCTAGTCGAATTCGTCACTTGACTCCAACACAACTGCTGAGTATTAACACATTATATTTTCACTTGTTCAGTCATAGACACAGACATATTTTATTGTATTATTATTATTAGGATCTTGTCATTGTCGTTTTGGTTGTCGTTGTCGTTCAAGTTTCCAACGACAGCCTTCCTGTTGCTTTTCAGGCTCTATATAATAAACAATAAAGAGTAAAGAGTAAGAGTTTCTACATTCTACACAGTACACAGAGTTGCTCACATTAAGCAGAAACAAAGTCGTTACATTGTAAATTGTACTCACTAAGAAAACAGTGAGAGCGAGAGTAAAAGCTTGTTTCGATTACAATTTTCTACATGTACATCTATATGTATGCTCGTATGCAGTTTGTAAGTAAAATGTGCATCCGATGTTGACGTTCACGTAGTGCAACTTTATACAGTGAAATGTAATTGATTCGAGTCGTGGGAATTTATTTTGTGTCGCTGACGAAAACAGTGTTTTCATGTGGCGTTGATTCCTAATTCCTAATTCAGATGTAGCTCTTGCCTTTAATGTAAATTATTTTTAGTTATTTCGAAACTTGGAAATTTGTACTATACGTAAAATCTCAAGTGGTTAGTGGGTTATGTGTTCAAAAATTTAGTTAATCCAGTTCATTTTTCTATAAAAATTGTAAACTGGCCTACATAATCTTCATAATATTCTTCCGCCGACTCTTTTATTTTTGTATAATGTATCATTTTCATACATTTGAGAGTTTATGCTTGAGGTGTGAGGTTTTTGAGTATTGAGTAACTAAAACAATAATTTAGGAATAATCGCATGCATGTCTAGTAGAAATGACTAATTTTAGCTCCTGCTGAGTGTAACCTTGAAATTTATCGCAGTTTAACACATAATTTGTAAATTATTAGACATAAAACAATGAGTTGTATTTTAATTTGTATACACGTAATATTTAGTATTCAGATCTGATTGTCGAATATGTACAATGTACAACATTAAAATTTACTTTTTGAACAAGCTTCAAAAATCCAAATCCATGTTTAAAGTTGGGTAGAGCATGTTTTTTTTCATGTGTACAAAAGTGTAAAATGTAAAATTGGGGCACAAGAAAGTGTTGATTTGAATTTAAAATTAGAGGTGTCATAAACTAAAAAAAAGTTGTATATTTATCTTTTTGAACGTCATTCCTATTTTCCTCTTAAACTTTGAACCCACAAATGTTTCTGGTTGATATGGATTTTGCAATCACAATGTTGATAGTGAAGGAAGCAAATCAAATCAATTTCCATTTTACATCTTTTTTGTAACCAAAGTCCTACAAACTACAAACTATAAACATTTATATTTGTGTATTGTGCACAATGTCAGAAATAAGTAGAACAAAAAAAATTTGAATAAATAGGTAAACCTCAATCTGAAACCGAGAATCTGGAATCCAATGTGATGGAAAAAATCGCAAACTATTTCGCACTTGTGAAAATTGGATTCTCTTCTTTTCATATCATCACAATCTAAACTCTAAAGGGGAAAATGTGATGGTGTGCAGAGCTGAAATGAAATGGAAATGGGAAGAGAGAAACGAGGATTAAGGAGATTCTCTTATTTACTTATTTATGTATGTATGTATCATTATATTAAGGAGTGAATAAAGGGTTTTTGTGATGAATTTCCATTTTTATTTTGATTTGTTCAATTTTTCTGCAAAACTGAGCCTCCCATCTCCACATGACACGACGAATTCCATGTGGAACTACATTCTACATTCTACATATTCATATCCGTTTTCTCGTAAAATAAACTTTTATTCTGTATATTCTCTATCATGTCGTAGGTACAAATACAACTACAATGCACAGCAATGCCATGCTGATATTTGATGCTTGATACTCTGCCATATTTTGTGCTTGTCCTTTGTCTTTTCTTCGTTTTTACTTCTGATTTACATATTCAGATTTCTGCAGCCCTTCCTCAATCCTCACAAATAATAATAACAGTTTTGGGATCGGATTGTCTGGTCTGTATGCACATTTTATTCACATGAAATTTGAAGAGATTTGGCTTTGGCTTTGGATTTGACTTCCCTCTAAAAACCAAAACCAAGTGCTGGTAGGTTTTCTCTGTATACGCTGTAAATTTGAATTACATCTCTTCTCTTCTCTTTTCCAATATCTGAGTTTCTGAAAATGGTAGGTTTGTTGGATGTTGGATATTTTCTTCAGACTCAAACATAATAATAATATTCTACGTACTTTTTAGACATACAGTTGTAGCTAAATTCCGAAATTCCAGCAAGTTGAGGCGAACCGGATTTTTTGAGGTTTTGCAGATTCACCAAAGGCTACTGCATATTCTGTAAATGCGTGCACAATGCACAATGTACAGCGTACAAGGTACAAGGTACGTGAACATTGAGCTTAATGTATTCTATTCTTTTTTTTGTGTACATTGGGCATGCGAACCATATGCAGAGAAGTGTTGTGAGTTGTGAATTGTGAAATCACGAAAACCTCTGCACAGTGTTCAGTGTTCATCCCAATATTGCATAGGACTGTTTTATACATGTATTCATGTAAAAGGCTCTCAACTCTCAACTTGCCGACTTACGGCTTACAGATGTGTTCTTTCTACATGCTAGATTCTACATATTTGAATCTGAGGCAACTGGATGCGTAAAAAGTAAAAAGATAAAATATTTGACACATGCCCATCCAAAATCCTAAATGTAGAGATAAAGTGTAAAGGTGTGCAGTTTGTAGTTTGTAGTGTGTACATTACTGCTGAATGTCTGGCATTGTACAAAATGTTGCAATATGTTATCATATTTTGTCTGAATCGGTCATACGTCTAAAGAAGTACTCTACACCTTGTACGTTGTAAGTTTTGAGTTGTAAGTGGAAGTGATGATATCACACCTATGTAAAATTTAGCGTGAAATTATGCATGAAATAAAAATTTTCTTTTTCTCCTCTTGTTGAAAGCAAAAGAAATTTTTAGTCTCACATCTTTTTTCATTTTTTCATCTTTTTTCTGTCTTAAAGTTTAAAGGCTGTAGGAGGATGAATGAATTTCTTTGTACTTTGTAGCAAAAATATCTTTGTTGTTTGTGTACAAAGTACAAAGGTAGAAGTGCAAATTGTATGTTCCATGTTCCAAGTAGAAAATCCTCAGAAATAAAACTAGGCTGAAAGATAAATGTTCTTCAGGTTTTTGTTTCGTATTTTGTATTTTGTACATCAATTTTTTCATGCATGTATTTTTCAGAGTCAAGTGAAACGTAGAAAAACTATGTGTAAGATGTATGAATTTGTCTTTTGCTAACAAAATATGCATGATATTTTACATACAGACTACATAATACAGACAGATAAATGACGCAAGTACGTGCATGAATTCCATTAGGATTCAGACATTTGGCATATTATTATATTTAATATTTATACGTATAAATATATGCAATTTTATCCTTCCTTTATTGTTATTTTGTGCGTGCATTTATCCATTCATGTGTATAAGTTGTACATTGTACAAAAACTTGTATAAAAATTGTTTGCCCTTTTTTAACTCTGGTTTGGGCTCAGCTTTCCAGCTTTCAAGCTTTTAGAAAACGACGGAGAGGAGAGAAGGATGAAATGTCCAGGGTTCCAGGATTCCAGGATTTATTTGTCCATCACATTTACTTATGGCAATTTTGACATAAAAAACGGAGAGGAATGTGCGGAAGGTGATTGAGCATTGAGCATGAAGCATGGAACAGTCAAAGGGATTTAAGTGGGACTCTCTGGCTCCTTGTCTTCATGTGTAACTTTTATATTTATTTTGTTCAAATGTATTTATGTACGTGGAAAAGAAGAAAAAGAAGGATCTACCTACATTTTATTCATACATTTTATCTTTGAAAAAATCTGTTTTAAATGTATGATACATCTTTCATGCTCCACGTTTTGTACTGGATGCATCCACTAGAGATGCTTTATTATGCTTGTCTGTTCCATATTCACAATCATAAAAACAGATGACAGGCCATTTTCTTCTCTAGTAGTCCACACCGTAAAACTTTTCATTTGACACTTTTACAATACAAAGGGATCGGTAAACTAACCGTCCAAAGGAAGTGACACAACGTCTACATTCTAGATTTTACATCCAAATGTCTTAGCAATTTCCTATTTGTCTCTGGTGTAATTACTGAAACCTAGAATGTAGAAACAGAAATCCAGTATTTGTCTACTCCTTTGATCATGGATGATTTTCCGTACACTGTACACTGTACATGCTTCATATTTCGGCCAAATACATAATATGAAACGGATATTATTATGTTATTTTCATGACTTTTTTAGCTTTTAACACGGTGATAGAGGATGAAATTGCTGGTAATTTAAGTCCATTTGGTTCCATATTCCATTCCACTTATTTCCTGTGCATTCCGAAATAAAGAAAATGCAGGTTAAAGGATGTAGGAACTGAACGGCTGATTTGTCTCGAGCATTTAAATGGACAAAAGACCTGAAATTGTTACTTGATACAAGTGCAATTTTTAAGGTAGTTATTTATCATCTTATGTTTTGTACAACAATAGTTTTCTACAGGAATTCTGTATCACACTTATCTAATCTTTTTTTTTTCCTTCTACATTCTACACGATAACAAATAAAACGAGTCTGCTTCAACTTCCTTTTCAAGGGAGGAAAAACTGTAAAATTGTAATCAGAACAAAACAAAACAAAACAAAATACATCTAGTTGTCAAATTGTGTGTTTGTGCAAAAAATAAGTAGATGTCGTATTATTGGATTGAAAAATGGGTTAATCGGTGAACACATTTAAACCTCTCATATTTGGACTTGAATTTTCAATTTTTATGTACTATTGTGAATTGTAAAGTGCATAAAAGCTCCGTTGCCAACATTGCCATATGATCAACATGAAAAAAGTGGACACCACAATTTATTTTATGAACTACCCACACAACACACAACACATAAGCTTTTGCAACTTGAGTAAATGTCAAATAAATATTCAAAGTTGATAAGACTGCTCTTTAATTTGGACGTTAATGGTGGAAATTAGATACATGATGAGAAAAGCAATTGAGCCTTTCTAGTTCTAGTTTCTAATAAAGCGTAATCCTAATGTTGATTTTTTTTTCTTGTCTTGTTTTGTTCTTACAGATTAAAGTTTAGAGTGAGCTGAAAAAATAATCGTAATTCAAACGCTGTCTTCAAATTTGGCTTTACAAATTTACATGGGAAAATAAGAAATAAGGAAAGGACTCGAGAATCGAAACTCAAAGGAAAAACCGAGCAGAACGTCACTTGTCTGTTGCTGTATTCTCCTAAATCGGTAAGTCGTACATTTTTGTATTAAAAACGAACGAGCTCATATTGTGTAAATGTACAAAAGGGGGAAACTTTAAAACTTTAAAATGTAAATCTCATGTCAAATTTGGAATTTGAATTTGAAAATGTTTACATTTTAGATATTAGATATTAGATATTTTAATTTAATCTCCCCTCATTCAGTGTCATTTTCATAGTAAATTTCTTCGACATTTCCTATATATGTACATGGTTTGTCGGTTCGTGATTCTCGGTGAATATTGTCAATTGTCAATTGTAATTTCAAGGAATTGCGCAACTCGTTTCATGGATGAGCAACACCCAAAATCCAAAACCCTATAGCAATTTAATATACCATATTGAAAATTGACAATGTGCCTTTCTTTTGTCATATATTAAGAGTCAAATGGGTAACTTGTGTGGGATTCAAAATAAAAATCCAAGAAATTCAAGTCAAAAATAAAGTTGAAGCGTGACAAGTAATTCTTAATTTGACTCCATTTCAAATTTCAACCTCCTCCCTCAACATTAAGCCTGTGCGCTGTATACTGTATATTGGATGTTTATGTATATGCATAATACATGAATCACATGTGCATTTAGTTGGATTTATCATCTGATCCTCAATTCACACAAGACGAGATTCACCGTGGAGAAATTTGTGATGGAAAATATTTTATTCTTATTGAACATTGAACATTCAAGGGAACGCTTGAGTGGAAGTGGTATGCGGGTTGATGCTCAATGTTCAATGCTCGATGCTCACGTAATAAACCTTTGAATTTGGATTCACATCCAAATTCGAATTCGGGTTCCGCTTTGGACTTGAACTGGAACTGGAATATGAATTTGGCCTCGTTTCAACATCACTAGACACTAGAATCTAGACATTAGACATGAATTTATGTAAAGCATAAAGGATTTTCAAACAAGTTATCCATCGACGATCCAGAATCCAGAGGTACGAGCATTCTGTAACCAAAGTAATATGTAAATGGTAAATTTTGATCTATTGTATTCAAAATATTCAAAAATTTATGTGTACATACCATGCATACTGCATACGGAAGCGGAGTATTATAGTGAATGCGAGAGATGGATGCTGGATGCTATACTATTTGTAGGTTATCTACAAAGGAAATAATTTGCAAATATAGTACAAGTGACGCATTGGTGGGGAATGAAATGAGAAATGAGATGAGTAAACCCCATCAGTAAATCTGAATCTAAATCCATGATCACCCTCCTTGTCGTTCTCGTTCCACGTTTAGATACATGTATAGCTCTCTCCATCTTCTGTATATTTTATACTGTATGTAGGATTTCCCATTTGGTCACATTATTTTCCTCCGACGCTTACCCACTCTCTCCCATGTTCTATGGCCATAATTCAGTGTTCAGTGTGTAATATAGTAGTAGTAGTTTGTCCAAATACAAATAATGCAACTGAATAAGGATATCCTCCAATTTCTTATTATACTCGCTTCTCTCTCTCTTACTCTGGAACGGGTGACGAAGAAGAAGAATAATAATCCCAGTTCAGTGCTTTTGCCTCTTCTTCCGCTTCTTGTGCATAGTCGTCTTCGTCTTGTTCTTTTCCGTTAAAATAATTTATGCACTTGTACGGATATTCTAAACTGTGGAAACAATCTAATCTAATTCTAATCATCCATCTGAAGAAGAGAAGAAAAGCTGGGACAAATGTAGTTGTCCTGATAGAAGATAGAATATCAGTAGAACTGGAGACGAGAATACGAAAAGGAAAGGAAAACGGATATGAGAATAAAAACAAAATTGCTCAACCAAAAACTGTCAAAGGTTGACCACTGCGATTGTCATTTTATTCTTTGTTCCAAGTGTTCCAGTGTTCCAGTGTTATGGCCCATTTTTGTATTGTATTACATTTCTATTTACTGTACTGGACTTGACTGGACTTGACTCTTGTGTTGTCAGACAACCCTTTTCTATCTTTTCATTCATACAAGGATATTTATTGTATTTTGTGGGAGAGCGCCGTGTCGCACGTCAGCAGCTTCCAATTCCAATTTTTCCATCTGAGCTTATGTATCTAGGATCTAGAATCTAGGTATGTACACAGTAATAAATATATCAAGTAGGGAGATCTTTTGTGATTGTCATTGTCGTCTGGATTCTAGATTCTGTGTTGGTCAAATAGCACGAGTTGAGGGCAAGAACATCATCAACATCAACAGTTTGCCTGATATAACCTGACCACTTTCATCATCATCATCATTCCTTTATTTATCTTGACATACGGAATTTCCCCCCTCGTACTGTATGTACGTCTGTAGCTCAGCCCATTTGTGTACATATTTTTATGGACAGAAATATTATGCTAGTATTTCATCTCGCCTACGACGAACGTACTGTGTAGAATGAAGGATGAACCCTTCCCCTTCCCTACTTTTCTCCAAACTCCAAACTCCAAACTGTCCAAAGTGCAGAGAAAACATGGGAAGAGTGAGCCAGTGCTTGAAACTAGATTTCATTTACTATTACTTTCTTCCCTCTCTGCTCTATAGAATATACATTCTCTCTCTTATTCACAGATACCGGGTTGATCAAGGGTTCAATGAGTGTACACTGTAGTGTTTAGTGTGTAGTATGTATAGGGAAAAATCTCATTCTCAAATATATGGTTATGCACACACAATTTTGGAATGAGAAGCTAGAATGGCTATTGATATCCAATATCCATGTGTTTTGAGGATTGAGGATTCAAGATTGAAGGCATCGGAGCAAATCCAAAATCTAAGGCAAACTCCAAACTCCAAGTTCCAAGTGGAAGAGGAGTAAAAGGGGAACAATACATTATTATTATTTTTATTATTGTGCACATATGTACTCTCTACACTCTACACTCTGTTCCACTTTGTACACTCCACAATTTAAAAGCAAGATTGTTCCCGGTTCCTAAATTTTCGGTTAATATAAAATAAAGGCAGAACACCAGGACGAGGGAACGGTTGACTATCGACTACATCCTACATATTTGTAATTCGTATGAAAGGACAAAGCCAAAACTCAGAAGGAAAGTAGTAGACAGTAGATGCATATACGTAAATAGACGCACGTCACATGCTGTTTCAAAACACTTTTCCTCCACTGGATAATGGACACACACTGACTGTGTGGCATTTATTACTTGCCAATCCTATTACCAACTTTATTGCTATTAACTGTATTATCATTTTTATTATTATGTTGTTCCTCTGTCTGTCTGTGTCTGTGTCTGTGTCTCGATGTGCTATTTATTGTTCATATGAATCTAGAATCTAGAGTCTATCTTCTCCCTGTTTCGGATTCAAGTTGATTTTCATTTTCGATTTTGATTTTGATTCCGCTCTTATGAACCACTGATGTTGAGTTTGGAGTTTAGATTTTAGATGGGTGAGGACTGCTCAAGACTCAAGATATCACTTGATATTTGATATAGAAATACAATACAATATTTACAGTGCACAATGTCTGTCTGTCTGTCTGTCTGTCTGTCTGTGTTTCTATCTATAAAGGTTTATGGTACGAGATAGGAGTCTAAGTAACATGACATTGTCATACTCCATACTCGGTGTACTTAAGTGGGAACGTGCATATCAGGGAATCTTGAAGATAAAGCTTTTATAACAATAAACCAGAAACCCAGAGAGAGCCCAGAACACTGACAAAATATGCGTGATTTTATTATACCCTGTAAGTATCCATGTCTTATACTGTACAGTAGATTTAGGGAGTCATGATGACTATACCAAGAGCAATAATAATACTAATAATAATAAATAAAATCATAATAGATATCCCAGATATTATCTACGTCTCCCATCTTGAACCATTCTACTCGGAAGAATTATAGCAGAAACAAGAACAAGGAATCACCAGTAACCAGTATGTGTTACCAACAATGTCACACTAATAAGCACATGGCTAATAATAATAATCACAAGCCAAACGCACATACAAATTTTTGATGAATGTCTGGTGTACCGTGTACATTGTAAAGAATACTGTGGGTTGTGTAATGTATCATTCTTGTAGATTTCAAATTTTTGGCTCGAGTTCCGAGCACACATAGATGTGTATGAAGAATAAAAATACATAATACATCGTACAAGTCAAGTAAATTAGACATTAGAGATATGAGCAAGTATCAAGTATAATGTATAAGGAATATTTAGGATTTTGGGATAATTTTTCCATCCAATAAGTTACATCATACAGACAGATAAAACAGATATAAGCAGTGTTCATTGTACATTGAACATTGAGCGTACATACATCATCTGATAAATCGATACCATTTATTCTCCAAGAAACACTTATGATGATTATTATTGCTTTGGAGATTGGAGATTTCAAGATCTGCATTTGGATCCTATAGAATCAGCAATTGCTGCATATTTATGCTCGTATTACCAAAAAGAGAGAGAGATGGAGCACTAGACACTAGACGCTGAGTTCTGGTAATGTACTCAATACTCAATAGTGAATGAGTTCTCTGTGTTCTGTCCTCTGTGATTCTCAATTCTCAATATGTAATAGATAAATGGATGTAATGATTCAGATCTTGGGTAGACCATCTACATTTACGACTACATAATATCCATAGACTTTGACTGACTCCCATGCAGCTCCCAGTCCATTCCTTTCCTTGACTGTTGACTATTGAGTATTCATTGGTGAATCTGAAATCTAAAGATGGTCATTATGTGAAAGTGCTTTCTGTGGAAGCTTTTTCTCCCTCAATTCCATCAATACATCTATACGGAGTTTTACTCTTTTTCTATTTTCTGTGCACTTTTGCAATTCTCAAAGTCAGTCATTCCAAGTTCCAAATTCGGAAGTAATAGTCAAATAAAATAGTGCCATCTAATCATTTCCAAAGCGCAGAAAATTAGAAAGATTTTCCACATTTCTTTCTCGGTCATACAATAATAATATAAGAATCTTATGTTTTTGGAGTTCAATACTTTCTTTATCCGAGTTTATGTAAAATAAGTGGTGGATTCCGAAGCATAATGCTCCTATATTATTATTGGTTAATTTTATTCATCGTATTGGCAAATCAACCAAGTGTGAATTCAAATCAAAATACTTACACTTGCAGTATTGTTTTCTACAGAATGAGGAATTTGCTCTAGTTTATAGTTACAGTGCAATGATTACTTGAAAGGAATTACTTGATGGGAAACATTGTACTAAAATGGTTTAAAAAAGATGGGCAT
Source organism: Sminthurinus aureus (assembly GCA_034698265.1). Lineage (NCBI taxonomy): Eukaryota > Metazoa > Arthropoda > Collembola > Symphypleona > Katiannidae > Sminthurinus > Sminthurinus aureus. The sequence continues at coordinate 8,788 of JAQGBH010002192.1, read as the reverse complement.
TTACTTTATATTATTATAGCATAAATATTCTCAATGTGAGCTTGAATTGTGAAGAAATAGTGTAGAGTGTAGAGCGTAGAGCGTGGAGCTGTGAGCTATACAAGTAAATAATGATTGTTTTGATTATTTACTATTGACGGTTGACATTTAGATGAATGTGTCTGATGTCTAGAGTCTAGGCTTCATTAGATTGACAAGTATGATTTGATTTGACTCGACTTACCTTGTTTATGAATATTGAAATTTGAATATTTGAAATTTTTCAACAACTTGACTACTTGAGGGCATTTATAATTATATATTCTATATTATTATTATATACACATGCTGATTAATGATTAATCAAAGAGTTGGCTCAAGTCCACTGTACTCTGTACTCCACTGTTTAAAATTTAACAGTAATAAGTAATAATGATCCTGATAAAAAAAGTGTAGATTTTTCATACCTTTGTATTAAAATGAATTCCTTGATTTCTATTATTAATTAAGAAAAGGGGTAGTACAAAAAATAACAAATGACTACCAACCTTAAAATTAAGTGTCAATAAATTAGTCTGTAAAATTTAGAATCAAGGATCAAGAATCAAGTACATACAGTACAGTAGTATGATTTAAAATTAAATTTGGAATGTGGAATATCATGAACATTGAAAATTGGAGGTGCATTCTAATTTTTAGCTCTCGCCTTCAACCTTCGAGCTTCAAGTTTCAAGTTTCAAGCCACCCTCATTTTACTGTACTGTATTTGTGTATTTCATCTACAGGTTTTCAATATTTTCCTCAAGGACTCTCCTTATTATTTTACAGTAGTCTGGACTGGACTTCACATCCCACCTCAATGTATACAAAGATATTTAAATCTAGATTCCAGATTCTTGATACTAGATACACATTTGCAGTTATGAGAGGAACTAGTAATTGTACAATGAAATATGAAGCCCGGTAGTTAAAATCCTCGTAACTTGAAGTAGCTTTAAATTCCATCATTATGTACATAATTTTAAATGTACTGAATACGTAATACATTGTACATTTTCCATTCTACGTTTTACTCATACATTCACATAGAAAAAATGGGAACAAACCTCTTCAAGTGTTGTAAAGTGTACCGTTGATACTGTTGAAGTTGTGGTTGTCCGGCGATAAGATTGTACTTTAAGATATCTATTGCTACTAGTATTGCCAGAATGGTATTTTCGAATTTGGAGACTCGTGCATACTGCATTCATGTACGGTGCAGTGTACAGTGTACAACTATTTTACGTAAATTACTCTTTGGAATGTCTTCCACGTTGGATGTTGGCTGGCCGCTCTGGAATGGAATGTACTTGTATGTCTGTGCATTGTACTTTGTACATTGTACATATTTCATACAGGGAAATGAAAAAGAGGAGACGGTTGGGATGAAACATGCATACATTAGTCGACTACTACATAATTAGCTCGCAGACGCTACTTCTTCTTTATGAATGCTTCCATGCCTGCCCTTTACTCCCCTCTCTCTCTTTCTCTGAGTTTCTGTGAGCAGTGAGTAGTTTTTCGTCTTTGTGATTATGATGATGATGATCGTGAAGCATTTCTCTCTCCCCATTTTTAATTCAATCAAGAATGTTATTTCGTCTGCCTGATGAGCATCGCCTCGCATCGAGTGCCGAGTTGTAAGGAGTAAGCAGGAGTAGTGATAGCCATAGCATTATCAAGCACTATTCTCCAGCTTTGAGCCTAGTGCAATATCAAAGTGCAGGAAAGCTTTTATACGGAATTCTCTCACTGGAAATGGAGTCGTAGTCGTAGTTGTGTTAATGACAGTAGCATGAAAGCATCTCTCTCTCTCTGTCTGTATGTGTGTCTGGCTGTGGATATATAAAGTTTTATGCGGTATGGCAAGTCTTTTTACGATATTTATGTCTGTTTTACCTACCAAACTCTAGAGTTCTGGCATGAACAAGAAGCTAAGGCAATGGCTACCGCGTCTACACTACATACTAAACATTACACTTTCAGCTTTGCTACTGACTACTGACTTGTCTCTCTCTCTCTCACACTTTTTGTCTCAATCTTTTGAATGAACCTTTTTGGTCTCTTCTTCCACGTCTAGGATCTAGAATCTAGGATAAGTAGTGAATACGAATGCAGACAAAATGAGGAGGACAAAGGAAAAGTGCAGGAGGGTAAGAAATACTGAATACTGACAAATCCATACAAAACACAACAGAGAAATAGGAGCAGTAGAATAAAGAAGAGGAAGAGGAGGCACAAAAACAAGGCGACTTGATCAGAAACAAGTAGACAGTAGACAGTGTTGTTTAAAGGGAAAGCTCTACTCTTCTCTTCTCTGCCTTCTACATTATACATGTATGTTCATAGTTATATGGGCTCTAGTATAATTTCTAGAGTAAATATGCATCTGCATCCGTAAGATCTGTAAGGATGGATCAACTGGATAAAATTCCATTCCATTCCCATTCTATCCCGATTGAAATGGTGAACAGTGAACGGTGAACGGATCCATAGAAACAGCCCGTAGCGTAACAGATCTTGTGCTCTCGGTTTAAAGGCTGCTTTCATGTACAGTGGGGGAAATGCATGTTGGAGTGTCGGTAGTCAGTAACGTATGAGTTGTCTGTGCACATACTCGACTCGGTAAATCTATGTGTGAATTAGTTAGTTTAGTCATTGAGATGGCTCTCCTGTTTTAAAGCTCTCCTCACTCAATGTACATTGTATATTGTACACGTATTTATATGGAGATGCTTTTCTCTCCTTCTTTTGGGAGTGAATGAACGAATGAATGAAAGAATGAATGGATAGAATCTAGAATCGGATGAGCATGTGGATTGGATGTTTAGATGTTTGGATGTTCATATCACTTATACAGAGACAAGGGCAAAGACTTCTAAAACTCTCAAAAATACAAACATGTGAATACATAGAGCATTGAGTTGGAGCTGGAGTTGGAATGCATAATAAAAGTGCAGTAAATTGCAAGGCCATTGAATGCAAATATCTAGGAATCTAGGAACTACGAATGCTCCTAAACTTGAAAACTTTTACCCTGTTTTACTAATAGGAGGATTTCCCATTTCCCTTTCTTCTGAAAGAAAGTCTCCCTTCAACCCTAGAGTCTAGAGTCTAGAATCTAGCTAAAAGATGGGAAAGGAATATGGGGAACATTCTCTCTGGTGTATTTGTTATTTTTTACCTTCCTCTTCTCCTTCCTAGATTCTCCGTCTTTGTCAGTATGCATGGAAATTCAAGTTATACACTACAAGCAAAATGGTGGGGAAATGTTGATACAGATTTGGCACAAGAGAAGGTATCAGTCGAACCTAAACCAAGCCAAGCCAAGCCAAGCCAAGGGCGCATTCTGAATCCATGTGTGTGTGGGTTGTGGGATTTTCTCCCTGGTTCATAGAGATGCATCTAGAATGTAGAATGTAGAATGAATGTACTTGAATTTGGATGTATGCATTTGTGCTCGGGCACAATGGGAGTCTCACAATCACTATTAGTTTCCCAGTCACCGCACTAGACACTAGTGCCAATGTGCAATGTTCCTGTTGAACACTAGGGAATTTGCGAGTGACTCATTCTCAACTCTCAACAGTCACTTGCTCACTCGGAATGGAAAGACAAGGTCTCGCCGCCTCTAGTTTCTACTATATACTCACTGGCTATAGTTTCAATAACAGGAATAGGAATAATGGAAACTCAAAACCCAACTTACTAAACGTACAGTTTTGGTTCTACATTCTGCAGTCTACGCTCTGTGGTACTTTCATATTTTTCTTGCCTATATATATGTATATACGAGAGGAAGAAACTAATAATACAGGAGTGTATTTTTTGATCCTGAAGCAAACTCAGTGGCTGTTCTGTATTGTGAAGGAGAAGCCTTTTTTGCTTGCACATCATTTGTAGCTGTAGTTGTAGAATGTACACATACATTATACATAATCCATAATGTGCGAGATCTAGAATCTAGAGTCTAAAGTGTAGAGTATCAGAATTTTCCCCACTTGAATACATAAATTTGTTCAGTGTGTCTCTAGATAGATACATTGAACAGGGAGCAGAATAGAAGGAGAGAGTACTGCATTTTCTCCTTTTCTATCTACTTTCAATGATGTTTCTCTCTCCTCTCAACCAGTTTGGAATATGAAGAGATGAGTCAAAAGTGCAAGTCAATTTATAATGCACAGGAAAATATCAGGAGTATTATGGACTATGGATAAGTAAGATGAAAGTGTTCATAAATTCAGCTTAGACTCTAGACTCCTTCCATTTTTACATCTTTTGGCGGAGATCTATTGAAGAAAGAACGAAAGAAAGAAAGAAAGGAGACATGTCAGGCCGCTTGGCGGGCCCCTGATGCTACTCTGATATAGCGCATTGTAGCACATTTTAGCACAGTTTAGCTAGAAAAAGGCTTGAAAGGTTTTTTGTGGGTACTGCAAAAGGTCAAAGGATATTTTCAAAAGTTCAAGATCAACCATAGAAAAATGTCAAACTCCTTACAACAAGTGCCTTGCAAACTCAAAACAAAAAACTGGAAAAAATACAAATACAAGAGGACGTTAACTAGTAGAGATAGGAAATATTTGTAGGAGATAGTTGTTTGATGGTGGATTTTTTTACTTGAGCCGCCCCTTTTCTGATCTGATATGTTACGGTGCGTGCACTTTGCACTTGCAAATACATACACACATATTACGCATTTTCTCTCGCACTTTCCTCGGGTTCAAATGTAAAAGTGGATGCATATGAGTATATGAGAATGTGATCATAACTTATGGCTTTCCTGTTGGCAAGGAGCAAAATGGAGAGGAGAAAGTCATAATCGTACTCATACTCATAGTAATATCAGTAATAGTAACACTATCTCCTTTATCATGACTCCGCACCACTACTACCACCCTCACCACCACCATCACTATCAACTAGAAATAGAACTAAACTAAATGCATGGATAGAATCACCTCCACAGACAGACCTTAATACTAACTATTTCCTTCCTCCTCCATCCATAAACGTGCGTATACATATATAATAATATAACATCTAACCATTACTATTAGCTATAGCACGGGTCATAACTCAAGAAAAATCTTACCTCTATAAATTCCCTCCGTCTACATATATTATTTTACTCTATATACTGTTATTTTTATTATTATTCATATGTATGAGTTTTGAGCAGGAGGGGGAATTTTTACTGATGCTTGATGCACAAGAATCGAGTACATACAGAGAGCGATATGGGGAGCAGAGTAGGATATTATGTAAAGGCATTTATGATTATATGATTTTTATTAAGTGCAATTTATTGGGATGAGCCTCGTTAAGTTCCGTATCATTACACCATACTCTAGAGTCTAGAGTCTAGACTCGAGACTCTAGAATCTAGAACCTAGAATCGTATTGAAAATGGAACAGATGTGTTAGAAATAAAAAAATAAGGGTTTCCAATCAAGTTGCATTGAGAATTGAGAAGCCGAGTTTCCCATTTCCATCTTTCTCTCCCTATATTTGTTGGAGTGTTTGGTTTGGTTTGGTTTCATCTTTCTTTGTGTGAATATCCTCATGGATGTGAAAGTTGTTTGGAAATGGATATTGTTTGACTGCACTTTGTACGGTGTACACTGTACCGTGTGCAGTCAAACAGATATGCTTGTTATGTTATGTTATGTCAACATGTAATGTAATATGTAATGTACCAGCTCCTTCCTTGTAGATTGTAAATAGACCATAAACCCGTTAAAGAAAAGTAAGTACGCTCATTTACCCTTCACATATCGAGAATTCTGTAGATTTACTCTACATTTTTGTATTTAACTTTACAAGTTAAGACGAGACACAATACATTGTAGATTGTTCAGTTTACACTGTATATTAAAAATTTACGTGTAAATCCAAATCCAAATCCAGGAAACCGCTTCAAAATTGATTGATGACGAAAAGACAAAGGTCTGCACTCGGTGCACCCGGATTTTAATCTTGTTTCCATTCTTTCGTTCTTTCTTCCGTAATCGTATCCTTCCTGTTCCATCAGTATTACTTTCTCTTGTTACTTTGTTGTTCTTTTTTATTTGTAGAAATATGTAATAGATGAAACTTACAACAAAAACAAGTTGCACAGGGCACATGTTTGAAAATTTGCAGTTTGCAGTCCCCGGCAACTTCATACTTTATACATTTGAACTTGAAGTTTTCATGTTGATTTTCAATGTTGAGGGTTGAGACAGGAAGAGGAAAAAAGTTTATAACAAGTTTTTACCTAGGAAAATCCTGTATGAAAATCTGTGGAGGAGGAGAAGAGAGAGGGAAACAATTTCCTTCATATTTCTCACTAGTGTATTTTTGTACTAGTCTAGAGTCTAGAGTCTAGTGTACGTTGTATATTGTAAATTGTAGATTGTACATGTTTCCTTACAATTTGTGATCCCTCGTGTCTGATAGCATGACGATGAGTGATGAGCTCTGAGTCTCTGCGTCTCTGAATCTCTAGTTACGTAGTTCACATCTAACGCAGAGCACCGAGTCTCGACTCTATTTCAAGTTGCAACTCTGAGCTGCAGAAGAACCACAGACCAGGAACCAGACCAGGATCTTAGTCTGTGTGAGGATGTGTCAAAATCCTCCGAGAGAGAGAGAAAGTTTCATTTACAAAATGTTGAGCAGTCCTCATCAAATCATTTTCTCCTCGATTATTATTAACATGTATCTAATATTATCTCAACCTCAGTCTCAGCCTTAGACGAGGACGAGGAACACATACAAATATCCTCTCTTTCCAAATATAAACTTCCGGATGTGTCTTTTCATACTTCATAACAGCTTCTCTCTCTCTCTTGATTCTTGATGTGCTTAGTGTTCAGTGTTCAGATGGTGGATGCATTTGTACAAATATCTACATTATTTAAGCATACGCATTAACGTGATGTTGCTCTTACATCATCACTACAAGCTACGAGCTACGAGCAAGGAGGATGTGAAATGTGAGTAAAAAACCTAGTTGTGATGCGTGCTCATTTTTATCCTGTATTTGAACTGATTATCTCATGTCTGTTTGTAGAGGGAGAACCCAGCCCAATCCGATCCGTTCGAGATTCGAGATCTGATCCGTTACGAATATCAGTTTTTACTACCCTCTTGAGAATATCGTCTGTCTGTTATCCACGTGATGGACTTGCATAGTAAATAGTAATGCATGAACAATAATGGGATGGCTTCATTCATTCCCTCGTGTGAACCATCGTACCATCGTCAGAGTAACGATACTGATTGCTTATGTACAATGCAAATCCACAATATACAATACACTTAACTGATAGAATGAGTAAAACGGAAATTGTGAATTTCAGATCAATCTCGAAGCTCAAGGCTCAAAACTTAAAACCCTTTGTGGCTCTTAACGAGAATGTTTAAGCTGCACGTAGAAAATTAAAAACCATTTTCCATCCTCAAATCAAAATCAAAACCAGCGAGATTCAGTTTAAATGTGACCATCCAACATCCAACGTCCAACATTCTACGATCAAAATCAAAATCAGAGTCAAAACCAAGAGGGTTCTTCTCTCTCCTCTTTTTATGCCCTCTTGTTTATTGTGGATATGAATGAATCATCAATAAAAGCTGCAAATCCAGATGTAGATGTAGATTTAAAAACAGAATGAGTTTAAAATCCAAGTTCAAGAGTATGAAAATACAGAACACAGAGCACAGAAGCCTTGAATAAAAATGTTAAGCATATAATTTCCTATCTACGATAAGAGGGACACTGAATAAATAATGTGTAAAATACGCACGTGAATGAGAAAGAAAGAAAGTGGACACGCGTGTTAAATCTTGTTGTTATTTCACATGATGCTTAATCGTTAATCGGGTAGTGTAAACTTTTAAAAGCAGACAAGTGCAAAAGGAAACAACAAAGTTTATCCTGTACATTTGTACATTGTACATGGAACAGCTGAACTTTGGAGTTCAATCTGTAAAGTAAAGTGCATTCGTAGTATTTGTAAAAACATGCAGATTGTAGATTGAAGATTCAACTTGGAGGAAAATCTGAGCACTTGTTTTGTATTTTGTATTGGATTTTCAATGAAAAATTGATGAGAATAACGTATTTTTTCACTCAATGAAATAGGAATTACACTACTTTTCTACTTATAAAATGAAAATGAGCAAACATGACACATTCATGCTACACTTGAATTTAAACTCTAGTTCTTGTTCAAGTTCAAGTTCAAGTGAACTTTTACTAGAAAACTCTTAGTAATCTTGTCTTTCAGCAGATGTAAAATTGCAATGCCTGCCGATTTATTCAAAAATGGCTTGTTGTAATTTTTTAAATCTGTATTCATTTTGAATTTGGATTTTGGACTATCGCCATTTTAAATCCATTTTAAAGCAGAAAGGCAGCTTAAATCCTAAATTGTACAAAAATTTCCTTGGTGCTCCTTATCAATGTTTTGAATTTCGAATGGTCAAAAAATTGTTTTGAAATTTGAATATATTTGTTAATGTTGTTTATAGAAACCTTTACTGAACATTACGGTAAAAAGATGAAGGCGGAATAAGTTAGCATTTTTCAAGTATGTTTACATTTTTCGATGGCTATTCATGAGATTCCCTTTCCCGTATCATGTAGCACATACTATATTTTGTGTGTGGAAAAGGGGTTGGAAGGAGAAGGAAAAAGGTATAGATAAATAAAGTTAAAAATCCTCCCTTCGGGACGATTTTATATCGCCTTGAAAGCATAAATGCTTAAGGCTCCGGAAGCGAA